>JAVYIG010002535.1:0-241675 GCA_035222895.1 Strongylocentrotus droebachiensis | reverse complement strand
TAAAATGTGGAATAAATAAAACTTAAAAACTTCAAATACTTCAAAGATTTTATCGTAATACCCAATATTTCAGATGTGTTTTTGTTTAATTTGTAGCGATAAGCGAACACCCCAATTGAAGGGGTCGCCTCCAAAAGATGCTTTTTTGACGAGAAAAGGTATTTTGGGAATTATATTTCAAGGAAACCTTAAAGTACAAGTCCACTCCAAAAATAACTTGGGCCTAATGTCAATTAAAAGCAGAAAAATCAGACAAACCAATCAAAAAAGCTTGAGCAAAATCGGATAACAAATAAGAAACTTATGAATTTTTGAAAAAGAATGTAAAACTATGAAACAATGAAAATCACTCGCTACACAAATTGACAATTTGGTTATCAGGTTGTGACGTCATGTCCTCACTATTTATCAATTCTCGCTACCCTAAATAGGTACGAAAATCTCGAAATTCGCGAGACGAGGTAATTTTCACTCTCTCGGGTCGTCACTACAACTTCCGGTATAGAGTCCCATCCCGCTGGCGCTAGCGCCTGTGTTCGCTGTGCAGAGTTTTCACGCACGCTAAAATCGATGCCAATCAGTGTAATTGGTACAGATTATAATATGCAATGGAAAGCTTCGGGCAGAATTAGTGACTTTAGCACAAAAGGCCGTTAAACTCTACCGTGAAAGAGAGGGTTGTGATCACGAACGCCTGCACAGGAAGCTGTAATGTCGAAAAGCTATCCCATAATGCAATGCGGATTTCAGGATTTTCCCCGGATCTCGGCAGAATCGCTATTTGGGGTAGCGAGAATTGCTTTATATAGTTTAATCCCATTAATTTCCCTTTTTATCCCCCAAAACTTGGTTTCCCCATGTCTGATAACTTTTCGTTCATAGCTTACTTTCAAAATAAATGACAATTTTCTGAGTGTAAACTTGTTGTTTATTCACACGGATTATCATTATTATCATCATTATTATGATTCGCATTATCACTATTTTTATTATTTATTATTGTCATCACTAAGTTTTTGTCTTTTGTATTACTTTGTCTCAATAACAGAGGGGACTCTCTCTTTCTTCTAAAGCATGGTTATGAAGTTAGCAGTTCAGATAGTGCCGAGGCTATGCTCAAACAAGCCAGACAGGCCAAAATATCTCATCAAAGTCCAAATGAAGCTGTTCAAAACTGGGGTGAGTTATATATTCAATGTTTTGATCACTTCTTATTTCCATACATGTATTAAGTGTGACAATGTACATGACTTGTATATGGAATGTGCAATATGTGTTTGTGTGTGGGAGCGTGCGTGCGTGTGTGTGTATATATATCACGTTCTGTGTGAGGGTTATGGTGAGTGTGGGTGTTCTTGCGTGTGAGTGTATGTGAAAGCTTGTTAGAGTGTAACTCTATTTTGCAGCCTGGTTAACTATACTTATTTAGTATATTTCTTCAGTTGAGAATGTTAGCAGACATCCACTGAGCGAGTAGTGTATTTATGTGCGTGTATGTGTGAGTGTGGATGTGTACGTGTGAAAATGAGTGAGTAATTACGGATGGTAGTGGGTTTTAATTAGGGTTGGGTAGTCAGGGAGGGAGTTATAATGGATTATGATTATTATATTGGGAAAAGGAGTATGGTAAAACCGGTCACTCAGAGATTTTTTTTTATACTTTTTTGAGGCACCTCATGATCATTTTGAAGCACAATTCGTTAGGGCTTCAATATTACACCATTTCACAAACAACTGTTGAAAATTCCTAACTTTCTGTTTGTCGAATTTTGTTCCATCTTTCAACATTTGATTTTTTCTAAATGCTTTCAAGGAAACTTTATTAGATTTTGTGTTTGGATTTTCCTTGAAAGTGAGCACATTTTTTAATTTTTTTTTTGGTCCCGAAATTTGAAAATGTTACCGTTCCACATTTCGTTCCGGGGGGGGGGGGGGGGGGGTATGGTCACCTTTTTTAGGTCACCCATTCGCATTTTTTACTTTTTTTGGGGGGGGGGGTCCCGAAATTTGAATCTGATTTTCGATAAAAAAGTCGATATATCTTCGTTATGTGATCATGGATTTGAATGAGACTTGTATCATTCTTCATGGTATTATTAGTTCTATATCGTCAGCTAAAAAAAATCCTGGGGTGGACTTTCCCTTTAATTTTAAAACGTTAATTTGATTGAATGTTTGTTTGCTAGAAATCAAGAACGCCAACTGGCTAACTCTTAGCAAGGACCTCCAGGATACGGCGAATTCGATGCAGTTCTTTGCATAGGAAACTCACTGATTTGTTTACTTGATCCTTCACAAAATTTTGACCTCTATCGTCGGTGCTTCGAGAACTTCAAATCCATGCTCAAACCAGGAGGAGTTTTCATGGTTGACCATCGGAACATGGACGTCATCATGGACCAGGGTAGCCCTATCAACAAGCATGTGTACTTTAAGGTAAACTTTTGTTTACTATTTTCGTTTGAAAGGACCTGGTGATAAACACATGATAATGATAATAATGATATTAATAATAACAATAATAATATTCGGTTCTCGTATAATGCTTTTATCTGCCACACTTGACACTCCTGGTACTTGACATGATAATATTAATAATAACTAGACTTTAATTCGTCACTTAGACGATTTAGGTGATACGTATGATAATGGTTTACATAACGAATAATGCATTACACGATATATTATTTTATCAAATTCTTCTCTCATTATGATCCATCCATATGTCAAGATTAAATTGTGTCTCCTTGATCATCATGGATCTAGGGAAGATAGATTGTGACGATATATGACCACTGACCCTGTGCAGTAACCAGTTACACATTTGACTCTAATTTACATCATGAAGAACACCTTTTGACGATTTTATCTTCTCCAAAGAAATGCAAATGTAATTGATAAATGATTATCATCATTATGATAATGATGATCATGATGATAATGATCATGATCATGAGCGCGATTATGACATCTTATTGAAAAAATGAGGGTTGATTTAGATAGCATATAGTTTCAGCTACAACATACTCAAAAATCAACAAAATCCAAGCAGAAATATCGAAGATATTGCTCAAAACACAGGAATGTAGACTCCAGATTTGAGAAAAAGTCATCTCCCATAGGGATTACACCCCAAAAGTAATGGATGAAGTGAAAATAGGGTAATAATGAAGTTAAAAAGGGTTGTTTATGACATTATTTGCGATTCTACGTGTTTAAATAATCAAAGGAGATGGTACAGTGAAGGTCAAAAGGAAACAAAGTGAAGAAAAAAATTGTTGGAGACACCCGGACTCGAACCAGGGGATCTCGACGTTGGAAGTCAAGTGCGTTACCAATATACCAAAACATTTCCCATAGCGAGTACACGTAAACGGGAAATGGAATTCTCAAATCCTACTTTGCAAGTGAAATATGAGCATAATCCCGGCATCTGATCGAAAAATAAAAGGCACATTGGTGATAGCTTATCGTCTCAGCTACAACATATTCGAAGCTTAGCGAAAACGAAGTTAAAACAACGGAGATTTTTGCTCACGAAGACAGGAGTGTCGAATCCAGTTTTGAGAAAAAGTCATGTCACATAGAGAATACACGCAAAATGTGAAAAATTGACATGCCTCCTTTAATCGCAAAAATACGCCATGATGCCCTTTGTCAAAATGAAAAATTGTGAACACTATATTTGTATAAAATTGTCTCAGCTAAAACATTTCAAAATTTGAAAGAAAATCAATCAATATTTACAGAGATACAATCAATTTTCCAAAAATATGCAAACGTCATAATATGCAATTGAAATTTTGAGTTCGGAGACCATTATGATGACGTCATTAGTTAATTGAGGGTCAAATGAGACATGAAATCATATCTCCGACTCATAATCTATCTAAATATGAAAAAATATTGGGAGTTCATATCTATTCTGAAGAGTTTAAAAAGATTTTTGTATAGGCATGTTTTTGCTCATGTATTGTGGATAAAGATAACGCAGGCCGCGCGCGCTGTCAACTTTGGCGGACGCTCATTGCGTTATTAAAAGATGAACAAGTTATCAAATGCTTGGAAAAATGTGCCAAATATGATGATAAAGAAAATTCGGCGATTCTATGTTGCAAAATGCTAGTACGCGCAAAAAACGTGCGCGCAATGCGCGTGAGCGCGATTTTTTATCAATGCTCTATATGGCCTGAAACGTATGCCAAAAAAATTTGGGATGATTTAGAGCATTTTAAATTTTTGCGCGCGCGTAAACGCGCGGACGAGCGCGCACACGCGCATTTGCGCACGTTTTTTGACCTGAAATTGACCGGACGGATATTGATCTTAATCGCAATAAATATGAATGAAAAATTACTTTCCGTTATGAAGATATGATCATTAGTTGATTTCACAAAATGGCGCCTGGATGACGTCACGATAAATTTGAGTCTTCGAAAAGTCACGCAGTTCTAAGTTAGACTAAGATCTATCATCATGGCAAGTTTCATGATAATGGCTTTATTCAGTCTTGAGATATCCTGCGAACAAATTCGAGGAAGAATAATAATAAATAACTAGACTTTAATTCGTCACTTAGACGATTTAGGTGATACGTATGCTAATGGTTTACATAATGAAGAATGCATTACACGATATGTTATTTTATAAAATGCTCTCTCCATTGAGATCTGTCCATATGTCAAGTTTAAATGTTGTCCCCTTGATCATTATGGATCTGGGGAAGATAGATTGAAACAATATATGGCCATTGACCCTGTGCAGTAACCAGTTACACCTTTAACTCTAATGTACATCATGAAGAACACATTGTGACAATTTTATCTTATTCAAAGAAATGAAAATGTAAATGATAAATGATTATCATCATTATGATAATGATGATCATGATGATCCTGATGATCATGATGATCAATGATGATAATGATCATGATCATGATCATAAGCGTGATCCTGACATCTTATTGAATAAATGAGGGATGATTTAGATAGCATATAGTCTCAGCTACAACATACTCAAAAATCAACAAAATCCAAGCAGAAATAACGGCGATATTGCTCAAAAGACAGGAATGTATAAACTAGATTTGAGAAAAAGTCATCTCCCGTAGGGATTACACGCAAAAAGTAATGGATTAAGTGAAAATAGGGTAATACTAAAGTAAATAGGGTTGTTTATTACATTATTTGCGATTATACGTGTTTTAATATTTAAAGGAGATGATACAGTGAAAGGTCAAAAAGGAAAAAAAAAGTAAAGACATATATTGTGGGATCTCGAGGTTGGAAGTCAAGTGCGTTACCGATATAGGCAAAACATTTCCCATAGCGATTACACGTAAACGGGAAATGGAATTCTCAAATCCTACTTTGCAAGTGAAATGTGAGCATAATCCCGGCATCTGATCGAAAAATAAAAGGCACACTTGTGATAGCTTATTGTCTCAGCTACAACATACTCGAATCTCAGCGTAAACAAAGCTAAAACAACGGAGATGTTGCTCGCTAAAGACGGAAATGTAGAATCCAGTTTTGAGAAATAGTCATGTCCCATAGACAATACACGCAAAATGTGAAAAATTGACATGCCTCCTTTAATCGCAAAAATACGCCATGATACCTTTGTCAAACTGGAAAATTATGGCCACTGCATTTGTAGAAAATTATCTCAGCTAGAACATATCAAAAATTTGAAAGAAATTGATCCATATTTACAGAGATACAATCAATTTTCCAAAAATATGCTGACGTCATAATATGCAAATTTAAATTTTGAGTTTGGAGGCCATTATGATGACGTCATGAGTTAATTGAGGATCAAATGAGACATGAAATCATATTTCCAACTCATAATCTATCAAAATATGAAAAAATATTACGAGTTTCTATCTATTCTAAAGAGTTACAATGAATGTTACATAGGCATGTTTTTGCCCATGTATTGTGGATAAAGATAACGCAAATCCGCGCGTGCTGTCAACTTTGACGGACGCTCATTGCGTTATTAAAAGGTGAACAAGTTATCAAAATGCTTGGAAAAGTGTACCAAATATGATGACAGAAAAAAATCGGCGATTCTATGTTGCAAAATGCCAGTACGCGCGAAAATGCGCGCGCATGGGCGTGTGCGTAATTTTTTTTTATTAAATGCTCCATATGGCCTGAAACGTATGTAAAAAAAATTTGGGATGATTTGGAGCATTTTAAAAAATTTCGCGCGCGTAAACGCGCGGACAAAAGCGTACGCGCATTTTTGCGCGCATTTTTTGACCTGAAATTGACCGGACGAATATTGATCTTAATCATGGTAAATATGAATGAAAAATTACATTCCGTTATGAAGATATGATCATAAGTTGATTTTCACAAATGGCGCCTGGATGACGTCACGATGATCCGAGTCTCTGAAAAGTCACGCAGTTCTAAGTTAGACTAATATCTATCATCATTACAAGTTTCATGATAATAGCTTTATTCATTCTTGAGATATCTTGCGAACAAATTCGAGGAAGAATAATAATAAAAACTAGACTTTAATTCGTCACTTAGACGAATTAGGTGATACGTATGATAATGGTTTACATAACGAATAATGCATTACACAATATATTATTTTGTAAAATGCTTCTCCATTGATATGCTTCTCCCATTATGATCTATACATATGTCAAGATTAAATTGTGTCTCCTTGATCATCATGAATCTAGGGAAGATAGATTGAAACAATATATGACCTTTGACCCTGTGCAGTAACCAGTTACACATTTGACTCTTATTTACATCATGAAGAACACCTTTTGACGATTTTATCTTATTCAAAGAAATGAAAATGTAATTGATAAATGATTATCATCATTACGATAATGATGATCATGATGATAATGATCATGATCATGAGCGCAATCATGACAATCTTATTGAAAGAATGAGGGTTGATTTAGATAGCATATAGTCTCAGCTACAACATACTCAAAAATCAACACAAAATCCAAGCAGAAATAACGGCGATATTGCTCGCAAAAGACAGGAATGTAGACTCCAGATTTGAGAAAAAGTCATCTCCCATAGGGATTACACGCAAAAAGTAATGGATTAAGTGAAAATAGAGGTAATATAAAGTAAAAAGGGTTGTTTATGACATTATTTGCGATTCTACGTGTTTAAATAATCAAAGGAGATGGTACAGTGAAGGTCAAAAGGAAAAAAAAGTGAAGAAAAAAAATGTTGGAGACACCCGGACTCGAACCAGGGGATCTCGAGGTTAGAAGTCAAGTGCGTTACCGATGTACCAAAACATCTCCCATAGCGATTACACGTAAACGGGAAATGAAATTCTGAAATCCTACTTTGCAAGTGAAATATTAGCATGATCCCGGCATCTAATCGAAAAATAAAGGGCACATTTGTGATAGATTATTGTCTTAGCTACAACATATCCGAAGCTCAGCAAAAACGAAGCTAAAACAACGGAGATTTTGCTCGCGAAAGACAGGTGTGTAGAATCCAGTTTTGAGAAAAAGTCATGTCCCATAGAGAATACACGCAAAAATGTGAAAAATTGACATGCCTCCTTTAATCGCAAAAATACACCATGATACTTTTGTCAAAAATAAAAATTGTGGATACTGCATTTGTAGAAAATTGTCTCAGCTAGAACATATAAAAATTTGTAAGAAAATCAATCAATATTTACAGGGATACAATCAATTTTCAAAAAATATGCTTACGTCATAATGTGCAAATTAAAATTTTGAGTTTGGAGGCCATTATGATGACGTCATGATTTAATTGAGGGTCAAATGAGACATGAAATCATATCTCCGACTCATAATCTATCTAAATATGAAAAAATATTGGGAGTTCCTATCTTTTCTGAGAGTTTACAATGAATTTTGTATAGGCATGATTTTGCCCATGTATGGTGGATAAAGATAGCGCAGAGCCGCGCGTACTGTCAACTTTGACGGACGCTCATTGCGTTATTAAAAGGTGAACAAGTTATCAAAATGCTTGGAAAAATGTACCAAATATGATGACAGAAAAAAATCGGCGATTCTATGTTGCAAAATGCCAGTACGCGCGAAAACGCGCGCGCATGCGCGTGTGCGTAATTTTTTTATCAAATGCTCTATATGGCCTGAAACGTATGCAAAAAAATTTGGGATGATTTAGAGCATTTTAAATTTTTGCGCGCGCGTAAACGCGCGGATGAGCGCGCACGCGCGCATTTGCGCACGTTTATTGACCTGAAATTGACCGGACGGATATTGATCTTAATCGTGATAATTATGAATGAGAAATACTTTTCCATTATGAAGATATGATCATTAGTTGATTTTCACAAAATGGCGCCTGGATGACGTCACGATGATTTTGAGTCTTTAAAAAGTCACGCAGTTCTAAGTTAGACTAAGATCTATCATCATTGAAAGTTTCATGACAATGGCGTCAGTCAGTCTTGAGATATCCTGCGAACAAATTCGAGGAAGAATAATAAATAATAACTAGACTTTAATTCGTCATTTAGACGAATTAGGTGATACGTATGATAATGGTTTACATAAAGAATAATGCATTACACGATATATTATTTTGTAAAATGCTTCTCCCATTTATATGCTTCTCTCATTATGATCCTATTCATATGTCAAGATTAAATTGTGTCTCCTTGATCATCATGGATCTAGGGAAGATAGATTGAAACGATATATGACCTTTGACCCTGTGCAGTAACCAGTTACACATTTGACTCTAATTTACATCATGAAGAACACCTTTTGACGATTTTATCTTATTCAAAGAAATGAAAATGTAATTGATAAATGATTATCATCATTATGATAATGATGATCATGATGATCATGATCATGATCATGAGCGCGATCATGACATCTTATTGATAAGATGAGAGGTGATTTAGATAGCATATAGTCTCAGCTTACAACATACTCAAAAATCAACAAAATCCAAGCAGAAATAACGGCGATATTGCTCGCAAAAGACAGGAATGTAGACTCCAGATTTGAGAAAAAGTCATCTCCCATAGGGATTACACGCAAAAAGTAATGGATTAAGTGAAAATAGGGTAATAATAAAGTAAAAAAGGGTTATTATGACATTATTTGCGATTCTACGTGTTTAAATAATCAAAGGAGATGGTACAATGAAGGTCAAAAGGAAAAAAAAAGTGAAGCAAAAAATTGTTGGAGACACCCCGGACTCGAACCAGGGATCTCGAGGTTGGAAGTCAAGTGCGTTACCGATATACCAAAACATCTCCCATAGCGATTACACGTAGACGGGAAATGGAATTCTAAAATCCTACTTTGCAAGTGAAATATGAGCATGATCCCGGCATCTAATCGAAAAATAAAGGGCACACTTATGGTAGCCCATTGTCTCAGCTACAACATATCCGAAGCTCAGCGAAAACAAAGATAAAACAAACGGAGATTTTGCTCGCGAAAGACATGAGTGTAGAATCCAGTTTTGAGAAAAAGTCATGTCCCATAGAGAATACACGCAAAATGTGAAAAATTGACATGCCTCCTTTAATTGCAAAAATACACATGATACTTTTGTCAGAAATTAAAATTGTGAACACTGAATTTGTAGAAAATTGTCTCAGCTAGAACATATCAAAATTTGAAAGAAAATTGATTGATATTTACAGAGATACAATCAATTTTCCAAAAAAATGATGACGTCATAATATGCAAATTGAAATTTTGAGTTTGGAGGCCATTATGATGACGTCATGAGTTAATTGAGGATCAAATGAGACATGAAATGATATCTCCAACTCATAATCTATCTAAATATGAAAAAATATTAGGAGTTTCTATCTATTCTAAAGAGTTACAATGAATTTTATATAGGCATGTTTTTGCCCATGTATTGTAGATAAAGATAATGCAAATCCGCGCGTGCTGTCAACTTTGACGGACGCTCATTGCGTTAATAAAAGGTGAACAAGTTATCAAAATGCTTGGAAAAATGTACCAAATCTGATGACAGAAAAAAATCGGCGATTCTATGTTGCAAAATGCAAGTACGCGCGAAAACGCGCGCGCATGCACGTGTGCGTAATTTTTTTATCAAATGCTCTATTTGGCCTGAAACGTATGTAAAAAAAAATTGGGATGATTTGGAGCATTTAAAAAATTTCGCGCGCGTAAACGCGCGGACAAAAGCGTACGCGCATTTTTGCGCGCATTTCTTGACCTGAAATTGACCGGACGGATATCGATCTAATTCGTGATAAATATGAATGAAAAATTACTTTCCGTTATGAAGATATGATCATAAGTTGATTTTCACAAAATGGCGCCTGGATGACGTCACGATAATTTTGAGTCTTTGAAAAGTCACGCAGTTCTAAGTTAGACTAAGGTCTATCATCATGAAAATTTCATGACAATGGCTTTATTCAATCTTGAGATATCCTGCGAACAAAATCGAGGAAGAATAATAAATAATAAATAAATAATAAATAAAAATCTTGACGAAATCAATAGGTGATACGTAGACTTCGTACGTATCACCTAATAAATAATAATAATAAATAAAGAAAAATCTTGACGAAATCAAAAGGTGATACGTCTACGTACGTATCACCTAATAATAAATAACAATCTTGACGAAAACAAAAGGTGATACGTTGACTTCGTTACGTATCACCTAATGATTCCTTCAAAATTTGCAATTTCAACTTTCGATCGAAAATTTTAACATGATCCCAACATCTGATTAAAAAACAAAGTCACCCTTTTTGATAGCCCATGGTCTCAGCTATAACATATCCAAATTTGGGAGAAAACAGAGCACAAATGAGCGAGATAGTGCTGAAAGATGGATGTGATGTAGATTCATAGTGTGGACAAAATTCACCCTCCATAGACATAACACGCAAATGACGAAAATTTTGACATGTGGCCTTTAATTGAATTTTTTTCTATGATGACATCATTTAAATGAAAATTGGTGTAAACTGATCTCGAAGACGATTGCCTCGGCTACAACATATTAAAATCTAGAAGATAATCGATGAATATTAAGAGAAATACACTAAATTTTCCATAAACATAATGACGTCATAATATGCATTTTTGTATTTTTGACTTCCAAGGCCATTATGATGACGTCAAGATGTACTTAATGGCCAAATGAGATATGAAATCATACCTTCGACTCATACTCTATCTAAATATGAAAAAAAAATTGGCAGTCCTAATTCATATCAATGGACTTTTTATGGGCATGTTTTTGCCCGTATATGCTATGTATTACAAAAATCGCGCGTGCGGACGGTTATCTTGAACGGACGCTCATTCCGTTATTAATAATGATAAAGAGATAAACTTGGTATCAAATTGTTCGGAAAATTATGAGGAATATCCTGTCAAAAGTTTTTGCGGAGGGAATTATTTTTTCGTTCGGCCGTGACGAACGAAAACGCCCAAAATGCGTGTTTTGCGCGATTTTTTATGAATGCTTATAATGGCCTGAAACGTATGCAAAAAAATTTTAAGACGATTTTGAGCAATTTTAAATTTTACGCGCGCATTAACGCGCGCACCTACGCGCACGCGCATTTTTGCGCGCATTTATTGATCTGAAATTGACCCGACAAATATTGACCTTGATCATGACAAATATGAATGAGAAATGGCTTTCTGTTATGAAGATATGGTCATAAGTTGATTTTCACAAAATGGCGTCTGGATGACGTCACGATGACTTTGAGTCTTTGAAAAGTCACGCACTTCTAAGTTAGACTAAGATCTATCATCATTGAAAGATTCATGATTATGGCTTTATTCAGTCTTGAGATATCCTGCGAACAAATTCGAGGAAGAATAATAATAAATAAATAATAATAAATAACAATCTTGACGAAAACAAAAGGTGATACGTTGACTTCGTTACGTATCACCTAATAATAAATAAATAAATAAATAAATAAATAATAAAAATCTTGACGAAATCAAAAGGTGATACGTCTACGTACGTATCACCTAATAATAATGATGATGAACTATGGGTTACAGAACTGTGAATCATATGGTTTACGGTTCGAGTCTCACCGCAGAACTAATGTCTATTGCCAAGGCATGAATCTACATTTGCAACACTCCACCCAGGTGAGGTAAATGGGTACCTGGCAGGAAATAATTCATTGACATGCGAGAGCTACAACACGGAAGACATGCTACAGCTAATAATTCTGGAGCGTCAGGAATGTCAAGTCTGACAGACAAGAGCGCTATGCAAAAATTCACTATTATTTGTCGTAATATTGGTAATACTACTTCTACTACTAATACATGTGTTTACTACGGGAGGCCTCATCAGTCTCCATGCCGTTCTTCCTGAGGGCCCTGCGCGTATAAAGATGACACGCAATAATCTTATCGTACAGCATAGAGTTAAAAGAATCTAATTGGTCAAATTACATCACATGACCAAGCAGCATTTTAAGCTGCCTTGCACAATATTGTATGAAATGCAGCTGGAACTGTTTTCCCTTCTTTCCTTCTCACATTCATGGAGAAAACGACACACTATATGGTTATTGTAATTTGTTCTCTCTCCCTCTCTCTCTCTCTCTCTCTCTATCTTTATAACGTCAATTCAGGAAAATACTATCAACAAAATATCCTCTGATATAGTTAAATCTCCTGGAAAACAAGATTTCGTCAACATCACTTTCGACATGTTAGTTGATGGTAGTGCTTCTGACAAGGGTAAACAAAATGGCGCTGATACTACGTCAGGAAACAACATCAACAACAACAACTGTAATATTGAAAAGTAAGTAATTCAACTACTTGTAGCTATTTGCGCCCTCTAAAGTCAGTAACCATGCAGGGAGGTTTAATCCATCCTGGCCAAATAGTGCAGACAGGATTGAAACATCTATACCAACTTGTCTTGTTTTCAAACGAGAATTGTCTTGTTTCATTTCACACTACCACAATTAAAGGTGAAATTCAAAGAAAATCACAAATATGTCAAATAATGTATGACTAGAAACTTGTAAGCTAACAGATGGCCATCGTACAAGTTTTAGGTCAACTACATATCTTTTTTTTTTTATAAAAATACAAATACAACCACCTGCATAGCAGCTGGGATATACGAGAGATTCGCCGGAAAAATAACGATGTTTTAATGACGTCACTATATGGACCAATACTGCCCAAGCAGACGACATCCCATAAAGAATGAACATAATTGCAAAGCTTTTATTTGTCAAATTATAATGAGTTTAGTGTATATAAATGTGATGGCATGTCAAACCATTAAAAAGGGGATATGACCCGATTCCGATAACTTGAATCTTTTGCTTGTAAATACACAGGATAGGGGTTAATTAACAATCAAAGAAACCAGACTTTCGAATTGAAAACCCCCCGGAATGATATTAAGGACGGCATTTGTTCCCTCTTGAAACGCCGAACATACCGTGGTGTGTGCAGCTGAATATTCAATGGCGTCTTATTTTGTTTACAAGCGACAGATTCCTTTATTTTTGTATCGCTGCATTTGTCATCAAAATAAAAACATGTGCGGGGTTTAGAGTGAGGCAATAGATTATACATTTAGCCTGACGGTAGTGAAGTAAGAGAAAGATCTCAAGAAAAGATGAAAACACAGGCACTGAAAATGTGTGAGATGTCATGGGACATCGTCTGCTTGTGCAAGTCGTGTCCATACTGTGATCTCACACATCTAAGCAGCGTTCGGAGAGCTCCTCAGGTGCTATGCCGGGGCTGTATTTAAGCGTTTTATAATTTATGATAATCATTTATGTTTCCAAGCATTGAATTTTGATAACCTTGTCGAATCGAGGTTTCAACTTTGCAATAATGAAATTAAGTTAGTTTTTAAAATCAATGAATATCTACTTTAAGAATCCTTCGCATATTTATTAAGATGAAGATTTGAAACTTAACTCGACAATATTCTCTAACGTGTATATAAAGTGTGAGCCCCCCAAAAAGTTAACACCTAGAATATTGCTAATTTTTTAAAAAATCATCTATGAACAGTAAATTATTATACATCTTATGAAAGAGTGTGTCATCCCAAATCATTGAGTATCATTTTTGTGTGGTATGTGTTCACGCTTGGATGAACAGGAGGCATTGTTGGCGAGAGTGCAAAAATCGACTTGCGTAAAACGATCGGGATTTTAGTATTAATTCGGTCTTTGCAGATCCGAATAACATCCCTAACAAAATTAATCATGCCACACATATTACATTTCAAATATCAAAGAACAATCGTGCGTGTGTGTGTGCAATGCATCTCATTTGAAACATTCATACAATTCATCCTCTAACTTTAATACTTTTGCTCAAGTCTTTTTTTTGCATACACTTTACCTTCTGGTCTTTAATAATAACACAGAGTTCAGTGAAAATGCGCCTTATTTGGGTTGCACCGTCGATTGTCATTTTTTTTTAATTGTTTAAATTAAACCCAAAAATAATAACCACGGTGGATTTTTTTTTTTTTTTTGGGGGGGGGGGGGGTGGGAGTTGTCTGAACAAGCCTAAAAATGGGGTACTCGGAGCCAGATTACACAGAGTGGATTTGTTTCACGACAAGGCACAACAACAATTTATGTTCCTTTTTTTTTTGGGGGGGGGGGGTCGTTAAATGGTAAATCGCCCGCCCCCTTCTCCCTCCCACCCCTTTTAACACTGTCATGAAAAAAGACATTACAACCCGTTCAACAATGCTGCGTGTTTATTGACATTTGAACGACTCAAACATTACATAAGCAACTTTGGCGCAAGTCGATTGTTGCACTCTTGCTAACGATGCCTCTTGTTCATCCAAACTTGAACTCATACCACACAAAAAGGATACTAATGATAAAATCATCTTTCATAAGATGTATAATAAATTACTGTTCATAGATGATTTTTTAAAATAATTAGCAGTTTTCTAGGTGTAAACTCTTTTCTTTTTTTACTCACACGGAATAGCTGTTATGTCTCGGATTGTACGTATTGTGTTAAAATTTGTATTGAATGCGAGAAGAAATAGTAAGGTAAGTACCGTGTTTATTGTCGATAAATACATATGGATAAGCATCTAAGGGTACGTTTATGCTCAATTTTGAAGGCAGAATGAGCGATTTGAAACGCTCATCGTAAACGAGCCAGAGCCAGAATCATGCCTGGAGGGGCCAGAGAAGTGCAGTCCAAACCTGCACTGCGCATGCTACGTTGACCCCGGCGCGTTTACAAATGATTGTGAGTTTATGCTTCCCCAGAATCGTTGAATTTGCAGAATCGCCTATCCAAAACGCACCTTTTTGTGAGTTTACGATCGACGATTACGATCGCTGTTTTTCTGTGATTCTACACAAATGAGAAAGGACGCAACCATGTGTTAAACTAAACGCGTAACAAATACCTCATTCTGGCTATGAAAAGTTGAGCATAAACGTACCCTCAGTCATAGAGTAGAGTTCCTTATAGGCCACATATATAGCCCTTTGGAAATTACATGAATAAGAAGAAGTAGAGAGGGGTGCATGGTGATGTGACTGCCGTGGTGTGTTTCATTCATTCATTGTGTGTCTTTATATATTGTTTTTCATTTCTTTTCATCAGGACGACTGTGCCTCTTCAGGCTATCCGTGCTGGGCAAGTAGCGTCCATGCTTGCTGAAGTTTTTGGTGAGAATTGCGAACAGGCCCTCTACGGGGATTTCAAGTCAGCTCCGGACATTTCCGACACCGCCTATTTCCAGCATGTAATAACAAAGACAGAATGAGGAATAGAAAAAAAAAAAAGAAGATTGACGAAGACCCATCCCTCTCGATCTCCCTCTCACACTCGCTCATTCACTCCTCCTCCCCCTCTCTCTTTCTCTATCTTATTTATCCTTCACCCCCACCCTTCTCTCTATCCCTAAGAGCACATTTTTTTCTTTTTTTTCCTTCCAGTGTTTGAGGACAAATTACGCAACGACTTAACCAGCCGGTGAAAAAGGTCGGGGGGGGGGGGGGGGGGGGGCTCGGGGGTTAAGAGCACATGCTATGCTTCCCATACAAAATAGCCGGAGGCATTATGTTTTTGGGTTGTCCGTACGTCCCGTTCTCGTGAACGCGTTATCTCAGGAACCAATTGATGGATTCCCGTCAAATTTGGGTCATGTATATAATTATCTTGCAGAGCCAATGAACTGATTAGATTTTGGGGTCACGAGATCAAAGGTCAAGGTCACAGGGCTCATTCTTTTTTTTTTTGGTCCAGTTTTTGAGGAAAAATTTCCCAACGACTCAGCCAGCCGGTGAATAAGAGCACATATTTGTTTTTGTCTTGGAAATTGGAAAATTATGCCGACCGTTATTTCGTTCAGTAGGGGGGGGGGGGGGGGGGAGGTCACCCTTTAGCACCACAAACATTTAAGGGGGGAGGGGGTCCTCAAAAACGCACACATAAAACAAAATTGAGGGGGGACCCCACTCCCTGCGTACGCGCCTGCTGGAACCCAAGTTTATCTTTAACTCTTCTTCTTTGTTTGCTTTATTTTTCTGTAACAATTTTGATTCCATAATTATTGTCAAATGCGGAACGGACTTTAGAAGGGAATTATACCTTGATTTACAGGACACTTAAGTTCGCGAAATCTTTCAAACTGCATGAGTAACATTTGACGTTGATATTTGAACATAGAAATCCGGTATGGAGCTCATTGCACTAAGAGGTAATTAGTACTTTGTTAAGTTAGATGTAAAAGCAGCCATGCTAAAGCCAGGGATATGAAGGAGACAGGAGTGGCAATGTTCGTTATCATATTTATTATTTTAACTATCATTAGTTGTAGTAGTGTTATTATTGCCTTTACTATTATTTCATTATTATATTAGTAATATTATTATGATTGTCATTATTATCATTGTTATATTTATTATGTGTTTCTTGGGAACAGAATGTTTTGTTTTCAATTTATTTTATATTCTAATATTCTGTTTCTGGATATCGGTACTTGCTTGTGATATATACTATTTATTGATGATATTGTCATTTGGTTGGTTGGTTGGTTCTTCGTTTAGATGGCGCTCTTCAATCTCAAAGATTATTTGCGCCAGTCAATTTCGTGTATAGCTTTGGCGTGGGCTTCGGAAATCAAGCCCACGAGCGACTTTCCTTGGTGAAATGAAATTAATAGTGATATGGTTTTATAAAAAAAAAAAAAAAAAAAAAAAAAAAAAAAAAGCTGCAATATTAAAATTGCATAAAATGCACATAATAGGCGAGATGGGAGTTAGTTGCAATTGTTCATGGAAAAACCGCAAATACTTCATTTTATATATTATTACAGGATCGACATAAGTTAAGGGGATCCCTGATAGCTTTAAAAGCTATCTAAAACGATTAGTATCGTATATGTAACCCAATAATTCACGAGTAAAAATTGGGTTAGACATCAATAATTGTTTCAGATTGGGGTTGTTCAATTTAATCCTTTCTTTTAAGAGACGTCTATCTTTGTCGTATTTTGTACAATAGAAAATAAAATGTTTAATTGTTTCATCTTCTTGACAAACTTCACAAAGACCAGTATCGTGTTGGTTAATTTGAAAAAGGTAATAATTTAAACTACAGTTACCTACTCTTAGTTGTTGTATCAAGCATTTTTCTGTAAAGCGCCTTGAGAGGGCGCTATATAAGAACTAGCTATTATTAGTAGTATTAATATTTGTATTCTATCGAATGCCTTTGTATTGGTAACGTATGAAACTGTAATAAACTAACACAAACAATCGAGGTTAGAAAACGTTGAGTCTCTTTATTGCTTTGATTTTAATAAAGGGATCTCCAGTTGAAGAGGTTAAAGAGAAGGTTGAGTTCTGGGAAGAGGTGAAAAATCTTTGAGCGTTGATATATCTCTTGTAATTTTTTTTTACCATGAAGCCAAAAGCAACATGTTGCAAATTGCATTGTATTGTAGAGAGTAAATTCTTCATTTTTTTTAAAGGATGGATCATGTTTGATGATATTTAGGCGGTCGGTCATGTGTGAATGTCAATGGTGTATTATCCAATTCATGGGAAAATAAAACATGTTTTGATTAATGATGAGGTGTACATGAGGTGCAATGTGCTGTTATCACCGTTTGTTTCTTCTTCCATTATAGTACATCCCTCTAAAAGAGCATTGTCGTACTTAACCCTAATAAGGCCGGGCTATTTGAAGTCTTACTACGGCCGGGGGGGGGGGGGGGCATTATGCCCCCCCTAAGATCTCGGCCGTGAAACGGCCGATCTCCGCGAAAATTTGCACACATGTCAAGTGAAGTGTATAGAACAATATGATAATTTCAATTTTTTGAAATAAATCCTCATTTGCATATTTATGGTAATTTATGCAAATAACGTCATAAATCACATTTTTACCCATAAATCCTATATTATTCATATTTAAGCATTCTTTTTCACTACATATATTCATTAGACCATTTGGAACAATAATACGACAAAAAAAAATTGGAAGAGCCAGCTTATTCCTTATGTTATCTCTTGTTTTGATAATTTCTTATGTATTTCATTGTTTTTTTAACTTATTTATGTTATTGTTTTGTTTTTTTTCTTCATTTCTTCCTACATTTCAACTATTTTGACTACCAAAACAACCACCTAAACTTTAAACAAGACCCAATAACCAATGTTTGATCTATTTTTAGGAAAAATTACATTTCCATATGTTTTGTACACAAATCACAAAAATGAGCGATTTTCGGGCTGACATGCAAAGACAAAAGGTCACGTGACCTTGTAACTATAGGTCCGATTTTTTTTTTTTTTTTTTTTTAAAGATGCGCAAGACTCTAAAGAAAAAAGTCAGCGAGCGGCGAGGCGCCATCCATATGCGTTCTCGAACAATCAGAAAAAACGTGGAAGGGGGGGGGCCATAATGGCCCCCCGGCCTTATTAGGGTTAAGATGGAATATGATATGTGTTGCAATAAGGCGCGTACGCAGGGGGGGGGGGTTGAAACCCCCCTTACACTTGTTGTATATGTGTTTTGGAGGAACCCCCCCCCCCCCTTCATTTTGTTTTAATTAAGAAATAAAAAAAATTAAAAAAAAATTGTGGTAATGGGTGACCCCAAAAAGCTGACCTTACCACCTCCCCCCCCCCCCCCCCCCACCCCCCCCCCCCCCCCCCGCCACCAACGAAACAAAATATCGATCGGCCAAATTTTCAAATTTTGGGACACACACACACACAAAATGTGCTCTTCATTTTCCCTGACAGTCGGGCTATTTCTCAAGATGGCCGTCGGCATTTTGTTTCTTTAGTTGTAACTTCAAGAAAAGATTACTTTAGCGGTATGTTTTTCATGTTTTTTAATTAAAAAATAAAAATAAAGCAGGTGGTCCCAATAAAGGTAGCGGGCGGTGGACGCTTAATAAACTTACTGGTGCATTTGTATGCTATGTAAATACTCAAAACTTTATTTTAAAAACCAAACTTAAGGAGGAAGACCCTGAATAAAAGAGAGGCGTAGTGGTGGGGAGGGGTGTAAGAGGCGGTCACTATTTACTAATTGACATTGCATATCAGACTACTTTCATCGCTCTAAGACTCTAAGTCATGTATTTTTTGACGCACTAATTCATTACTTTTCCTCCAATGCTGTCTCAATTCATACAAATAAATCGGTCTAATAAAATCATTAAATACCCTATCCAATGAAAATCCAAATGGAAAACTGATTGAATGGAGAATTAAAATATAAAGTAATAACAAAGTATTTACCCTTTTATTAGGTGTTAAAACAAAAGATGTTGTATTGCCTTTTGCGACCGACCCCAACAAACTGTTACGGTTTTTTAGGAAATAGAGAACAAAATGTATTAAACAATGAACTGAGAAATATCAGCCCAAAGAGGGAGAAAAAGAAAGAAAAAACCTAAAGGGCAATACAACATCTTTTTTTAGGCTTTTTTGATTTTCTCTTTTCTTGTTGTTGTTGATAGAAATCATGCAAACAGTCAGTTAATTGTGGTCAAAGACCCCAGAATGGCCCCAATAGTTAGAACGATTTGAATGCATTGAATAACATGGATTGATCTGTAATCGATACATGCTCATACATTTGTATTTTCAAATAGAATTTGGCTATCAAAACCTGCTCAATAACTCTTTTCGATTAAAACTGTAATCCTAATTCTGGGAAAACATTTTGGCCAGAGAGCGCATTTAAATTTTCAACAATCGCTGAACCAACTCTCCTGAAGTTCTGGAAAGTATTGTATAGGTAGAAATATATATTATTATTGTATATAATGTAATGTGCATTGAAATGTATCATGTAATGCGATATATAAATATAAAACATTATTACTAAATAATGGTTGTAGTAATAATTGTAGAAGTACTAGCAGCAGCAGTAGTACATGTAGTAATAGTAATATTCTTCTTATTATTTTCATTACAGTGTATCATAATTATTATTAATCATTATTATAATCATTATAGTCATCAATATCATAATCATTATTATTATTATTATCATTTTTATTAAACTATCATTGTTATTAAATTATCATTATGTTGTTACATGTATTATGTTGTTATTATCGATGAATATAGGGCCATCTGACATTTACTCTGGTGACAATTACTCCCGAGTCTTAGTTCATCAATGTATAAAATAAAAAAAACATTCAACAAATAAATAAATGAATAATGTTCAAAGGAAGACAAAAACAAGTCACGAAGTGCAGTTATTACACTCAAGATAGAGTCAAATTCTGGTCAATACTCATTAATAAACCATCTAGAAGTAATTTGTTTATGAAATACAAACAAACTTTGGTATACTCTGTTGATTTTGGAATCATCAATGATCATGAAAGGCACATGAACTGCACACCATGGTAATGGTAATGGAAAATTCGGGACACACATTACATGAATGTAAGGTCCGGCCAAACACTTCCGGCATTTGTTTTGTCCTATAAATAATCCTGCCTATAAAGGAATTTGCAAAGCAATCTGTTTAATGATTTTTTTTATGTCATTATCAAGGCTTTCTTTCTTTCAAACATACAATTTTTTTTTTAATGAGAAAAATCACAAATTATTCTTTGTCTTGACCAGAACTCCACTTTGTTTTCAACCTGAATTGAAACGCGAATGAATAAACACAATGAACTACCGTATACATTCTTCTTTGCACTGTCATTTATTACGTTTTAAATATTAAAAATTGATTCAATGCATGTATAAATACATTTACAAACAGATATTGTGTATCTGGAACACTCTAAAATATACGAAATCTATGTATTTCTAAATACATGTACACCCTGTATGTTTATTGTGGATGTGGCCACGTGTATGTTTATCGCGGATGCAGCCAGGTAAATAAAAAAAATCATTATCGGTACATTCATAGTTACAAGATATTTGTATTACAAAATATACAAATCGTAATTTCATATGAAATCATACTAAATATTTTCGACGACACTTCAGTACAACCACACAGATTAAATGGTGTAACCTAAAATTTGTAGTAGAGAGTAGTAAAGAAGAAATGAGTTGTAACTTTGACGACATTCTTGCTCCCCCGCCGCCTTCCCCTCTTCTTTCTCTTCTCGTTCTTCCTTTTTCTCTTTTTTGTCTTCTTCTTAGTTGTTGCAGCAGTAGTACATGTGGTAGAAATAGTATTAGTTGGAGTAGGAGTACAAAGCGTTGTAGTACCGCTTCAGTAGCAGTGCTCATGAGACCGATAGTTTCGGTCTTGCCGGCTTTCTATCCACATTTCAACTTTAAAGAGTGTTCGCTACACAGACAGCCCAAAATCTTTCTGTCGTTCTATCTTTCCTCATTTTTTTTTTCCTGTGGGGAGGGAGAGGTGGGGTGGTTGTTTAATTTGGGTTTTTCTTCGATCTGGGGCCCGTTTCACAAAGCCTTTTTTCAATGA
Source organism: Strongylocentrotus droebachiensis (assembly GCA_035222895.1). NCBI lineage: Eukaryota > Metazoa > Echinodermata > Echinoidea > Camarodonta > Strongylocentrotidae > Strongylocentrotus > Strongylocentrotus droebachiensis. The sequence continues at coordinate 219,710 of JAVYIG010002535.1, read as the reverse complement.
CAAATGACAAAAATCAGTGACAAATCTGCTGATATCCAATCAGAAGTAAGGATTTCAGTAGCTTGTAACAAAAACTGTCATTTGTCACTGATGACAAGTTTTATGAAACGAGTCCCGGATCGTCTCCTGGCTGTTGCGCAAGTGACCGTCGATCTTCTGGATCTTTTTGAAACTTTTTGATTTCACAAATTTTATTTAAAAACTCGGGCTGCCCTCCTCGTGGTACTTTTGCCATTGCAATCGGTTTCATGGGCTGTCAATCTATTGCGACGGACCCCATCGTCATTACATTTTTAATGAAACTTATAATATATGCACATGGGCAGATAAAGGTCTATTGTACGCATTAAGAAGGATAATACTTCTTTGTTCATGATAGATTGTTTTGTTGTTAATCGTTAATTCATCGACAGTAAATTTGTTGATACACAGATGAAAGGATTTGGTCAAGAGGGCAAACAAAAAGGTATGATTCATGAAGCACCTCCATCATGTTGGCAGCGATTATTCTGAAATGTACAGAGCAGGACTTTTCCATGTTTAACAAAAATTATATTGTGGATATTTTGGGGTCACTTGTAAATGAACTATGTCTAAACTAGTCTATTCGTGTACAACGTGTTGAAAATAGGCTACATCTTCTGTGTTCCCGTTCTCCAATCGTTGCAGATCGCCGTAGAGGGAGTATTCGCATTTCGGTCCAAACATCTCCTTGAGTAACGCAGTAAACTTGTGAACGTGGACCGGTGCTAACGGCATGATTACCCTGTGAATAAAAGAGCAGAATCAGGGTATAATCGTAATATAACCATAAAACCAGAGACATTTGTAGGTAGCCAGTGTCTGTGGGTCGAGTGGCAATGTCCGTTTTAATGTACTTGACCATCGGTCATTGTCCGTTGTAATGTACTTGACCACCGGTCATTGTCCGTTGTAATGTACTTGACCACCGGTCATTGTCCGTTGTAATGTACTTGACCACCGGGCAATGTCCGTTGTAATGTACTTGACCACCGGTCATCCAAACCAACTCGAAACCGACTCTACATCAACTGATCTGTGGCCGTTAGGGTCAATGTAATAAGCTATTTTCGTAATGTAACCAAATGTAATGCATACGTATCTGAGAAGTGCCTAGGTACGAATGATTCCATTCACCATTTAGCAAAGAAAATAATACTAAGCTGGAAGAACTGTTAAATATACTTTAAGTTTTAGCCTTTATGTTTCACTCAATCATTGAGTTATTAATGCAAATATGTATTGAAATTGCTTGAGGATAAGAGAAAAAAATTCACCATTTACAAATAACAGTATCTCAATAATCAGAATGCATATTGCATACATTACTTGTTGCTAGGTAGGACAAACATTATGCTTGCCCTACCTAGCAACACGTATTACATGAATATGCAATTCGCATTCTCACTATTGAAATACATTTATTCGTAACAGGTAAATGGAATCAATTCGTATCCATGCACTGCCCAAAGACGTTTGCATTAATTTTGGTTACATTACGAAAATGGCCTAGTAGTCATTCGGTTTGGCGTCCGGTTGGTGTGACTGGAGTTTTGGGGAGCTGTCAATACCAAGACAAATCTGCAGTGTCCACACTTTCTTTACTGTAGTTTGCTGCGATGTGACTGCTTCAAAGTTCAGCCATCATTTATTTTGTCTTTGCAAACTACCAACTTAGACCGTTGAGTTTTGTATGTGATGGTTTGAAGTATTGGGAATACTATAGTTCTGTGACACATGCCAAATCTGCTATTAAACCTGTGACAGTTTCGATGCATATGGCTCAGATACCTTCTGCAGACGTACGCTGGCAAACTGAACTTAGCAGTCTTCTGGCACGTCTGGCGGTCGAAAAAGAATGGCAGCTAACTTCAGACTGCCGGTACACGTCTGCGGGAGATGTCTGAACCATATACATGTGAGGGTGTGATAGCTCATTAATAACTTGCATTCATCCTCGTTACAAAGTTCCTCGGACAGGACTTACGCCGTCGGTCCCTTTGTTGCGTACGTACACGCATACGTGTGCATTCTTAGCAGTCGGGTAACAAAAATATAACACCAAATTAAACCTACATCGAAACTGTCACAGGTAAATACCCTCCTAAATGTGTCACAAAAAAAGTTTTAAAAACCTGTATATTTACTTTTCTATTTTGTTGTTGTTGGTGGCAGTATCTCCCTCTTTCATCAGCATATCGTAAATAATGTCAACTCGCAACGTGACGCCCTCTTCGGTTATTGTTTTCGTACTTACGCCTGGTAGTGTGTCCTCCTGTTAATCATATTCAAACAAAGAAGATTAGATGTATTTGGTCCGGCAAATGCTTTATTGCGTAAAAAAGGTTAGGGTCTGTTGATAGTTTAAAGGTACTATGTCCCATTTGCAGGTCGAAAAAATGAAAATGTTACATTCTAACGGCATTTGAAAGACAATATTTATTTAAAACTTCTCTCATAACGAAAGGGTTTGCAAATGGCTTTTTGTGGGAAACTAAGGACCATTAGTGGTCGAATCGACTTCAGAGCTACAGAGCCAGTAAGTAATAGTCTGATTTTCAGACCATTGTACCAAATGGTCGAACGTTTTATGTTGCGCAAAGATTCAACCAGTTTAATTTTGGCCATTACAAGAAGTGAGTTATTAATGTAGACAAATGCTCATGTACCCTTTAGAGCTCATTTTATGTATGTTATTACAAAAGAAAGAAAAAAGCCAGTCAGTCACTCAATAGTGTCTGATAGTGAAGTCTAGTAAGTAGACGGGTTTTCTTGCATAATTTGAATATTAGGACACTGCTAACGTTGAAACTTCAAAGATAGGCCATACACGACATATTCATAATTCCTGCAAAGTTAAAAAAAAAAATCGATGTTGGCTGCAAAAGGGACATAGTATCTTTAATACGTGCCTTGCAATGAGATGTCGGAGAACTTGTAGTTGTAACGGTTTCGTTAAACGATGCAATTTTATTCCAGGTTTTATATCACTTACCGCATGATAAACGTTCTTATTCACGACAATCCCTCGATCTAGCATAGAATCTATGTTCCTGTGATCAATCAGCAGCACGCCACCAGGTTTAAGAAACTTCTTGAAGTTGGTCAAACATTTCCGATAGAGGGCGAGCTCAGGCAGTTTATCAATGAGGTGTAAAATCGAGCTTCCTAAGCAAAGTACGGCGTCAAATTGACCTTGCTCCGGGATATCTTCCGGTAAGGTCAGCCAGTTAGCCCGTTTTACCTTTGCAAACGAGATAACAATACATATTCATGTAAATGATGTAATACAACAGCAACAGCTACTACTACACCTTCTAATAATGATTAGTAAATGAATACATGAATAATGACAATTCATAATAACAGCAACAATAAATATAATACTATAATAATAATATTACTAATAATGGTGTCTCCTATATTAAAGGTTCAGGTCCTTCCACAAAGGCGCTTTACACATATAACGAAGGAAAAGTACAAAAGAAAACACATTTTTTGTTTCCCTCGAACTATATTTTCAATTGAAACAGGTAGTATATTATAGGAACCTGTACATAAAGACCACCAGCTTATTTCGTTTAACCTGAGCAATCCTTATACACATGTCTGTCTGTATTCGCATATCAGGGATAAGGATTGTAAAAGGGCCTAAGCTAATTTGAGCGGAACAAAAGAAAGAGAGACACTGACAGAGCGAGACTAGCGGCTGGCTGAAGAATTGATGGTCTAGTGTAAAATTCCAGACAGTGCCGGAAAACTGCCTACACACAGATATCACAAAAGAGATTGAGTCACAGAGGCACAATAAACGTGAACCCTTTGTGATATTGGCAAACATTTCCTTACATTTATGCTACGTTTACACTATGTTCCCGGCGGCCACGGCAACCACGTTTCAGGCCACCGTGGACGAAACGGGATTGACGTGACACAACGCGGGGGACCGTATGGGCAAACGTGACAGGCCGTGATTGCCGTGGATACCGTGTCAGATTTTTAAACTGTCAAAAAATTTGCCACGGCAGTCACGGTGCGGATGAGAAACCTAGTAGGCCGTAATAAACCGGGGTGAACGTAACAAAACGTGACAGTCCGTAATAGGCCGTAACAAAACTTGGGGGTGGTCCGTAGTGGGACGGTTTAAGCGCCCGGCACGCTACGGCGCGTTGCGTTCTACTACGGTCTGACACAACGCGAGGTCTCAGAATACCATGATTGCTATTGCTTGGGAGACCTTCTTTTTATACCGCCGGCACAAACGTGCTCCAAAGCTGCCCTGCGTCCACGTTTCATCCGTACAAAGCCTTGACAGAACGTGAAAAACGTGTCAGACCTTGATCAGAACGTGGGAAACGGGAGGGACCCCATCAGAACGTGACGGGCCGGGAGGGAACGTTCTGGCATCCGTGGTAGAACGCGGGCCGAACCGTAGTGCGCCTTGGAGCCTCCGGGACTCAGCATCCCCTTCCCCCCACGGCCCGTCACGGATACCGTGGTAGACCGTGAGAAAACTTGGCAAGACGTAACAAAACTTGAATCCAGAGATAAAATTGGTCTAAATCCCACGGCGTACTACGTTTCGGGCAAACGGGGCTGCCGTGGCCGCCGGGAACATAGTGTAAACGTAGCATTAGCCTAGGCCCGTACTATCCGAGGGGCCTAGGGGTAGTATAAGGTCTTAATCCTACATCCATGTATAGTGCAGGGTTATATTAAGCTAATAGTACACTTCGTTTTCCCACTCGGTTTTGGGATAAAACAAAACCAGTGTGAAATTATTTTTGTTAATGAAAAAGAGGGAGATAAATACGCATGTTATTGTAGGGACCTTCTGGCATTGTATTATACCACGGAGTTTAGACATATTAAGAGTGGTCAACATACAACCAATGCGTGTCTTGACTGTGGCGTAATGAGCAAAAACTGTGGGGGGGGGGCTGAAAAAACTGCAGACAATCATGTCGTTTTGGCAACATATTGTGTACATCACTGGTATCGAATTAGAAATAAAGCATGTTTGAATTGTTTAGGGAGGGGGGGGGGGGTGGGGCAACTACTCTCCCAAGCGTGTGATTCGTTTGATGTTACAACAGATGTCATTTTTGTTTTCATCAATCGTACAATCTACAGGGAAATGTTTTGAATTCATGAAAAACAACTGTATTTTATTTCTGAGATTCATTTGTATTGTTTGGAATCAATAACAAAAACTACTGAGAAAAAAAGATCTATATTTGTAAAGCGCATGAACAAATAATGGACCGTGCTCAAACAACGATTGCCTGATTATTGCGGACTCATGGAGGGTCGCAGTTCTTTTGGCATGCTCTCAAGTCTGTTCACATCTGTATTTGTATAATAATGATGCAGGCCTTATCAACTGAAGTAGTGTGTAAATGTAAATATTGAATATAAATGATTTGAATAATAATAAAAATAGTAATAATGATAATAAATAATAGTAGTTGAATTAATATTAACACAAAAGAGTAAATGATAATATCATATAATAAAAAAAACAATAATAACAATAATGATAACAATAATACATATATTTACAATACTACTACTACTACTACTACTACTTCTACATGCTCTTATATCACACCTGTATTTGTCTAATAAGAATGCAGGCCTTATATGTTATCAACTGAAGTAATGTGTAAATATTAAATATAAAATAACATGAATAATAATAATAATAATAGTCATAATGACAATACATATATACTAATAAGAAGAGTAGCAATTGTATTAATATTAACAAAAACAGTTAATGACAACAATATGATATAATAACAAACGAGTATAACAATAACGATAATAATACTAATTATAATTACAATAATACTTCTATTACTACTACTACTACTCATAATAATAATAATTACTTCAAATTGTTGATAATAATTCTGATGGAATTGACATGACGATTAGAACTCAAACAAAAACGACAAACAAGCGAAGAACAAGATTTAAAAAAACACACACACAAACACTCAAACAAACAAAAGGCTTTTACCCCAGTCGAAGAGTCCCAGACGTTCTTTTTTCCGATGTAGCGTAGGAGAGCATCGTTTCAGCATCATCATGTTTTTTTTAATGATTACTGTTCTTTTATAAATTAGCTTATCACAATGGGTGGATATAATGTTGATGCCATCTCAAAACGTTATTGATCAATGAAGATTAATCTGTTTCGGGAAGATTTAAACTTTGTCTAGAATAAATCATATTGTCGTTTGTCGCTATCATTTGAGGAAAAGATATAAGAACAAATCATTCTAACTTTATGGGAAATAGGGTATGATTGGTCAAAGTTTGTATTTTCTTTTGCTCTTGTATGTAGTAATATTGTATTAAAATAAAAGAGAATACATAAAATGTTTACATGAATGACAAGTGTAAACGTAGCTACTCACAAAATATATAAAATGGCCTTACGATTGTATAAGTTTGGCTATTATTTTGGTTAAAAAAGATCAAAACATGCCTTACCCCAGTCTTTAAGTCCAAGACGTTCCTTTTCAGCTCTGGCGTAGGAGAGCATCGCTTCAGCATCATCACAGCTAACAACCTCCATTTCATGCTTGAGCAGAAATAAAGAGTCCACACTGCAAAGGGATGGTAATAATGATCACAATATAATTAACAAACACTAAAACGTTTAAAGATAAACTTCAGTTCTGGTTTAAAAAAAAAAAAAAAATTCTCACAGACTCAAACAAAACATACACTGAATGTTCAACACTACAAATAAATACAATTTGCCAAACGATTGTGGTAGAAAATGTATACTGGCTGAGTAATGAACATAAACAGATAAGGAAATCAAGGTAAGAAGCCCTGACATCATTTGTGTAGTCCCATATGATCTGCATGTGTACAGTGCTTGTTACTTTATCAAGACTGGGCCACATTTATTATGATTGTGATGACTCCAGAACCTTGTAGTACACACCAATACTTACATGCTACTTGCAACAATTTTTTTTTCTGATCCAATCCACACCTTGTCTTTCACAATGCAATCGCATGACTTGGGGGGAGGGGGGGGGGGGGTGTTTCACAAAAACTAAGATCGACTTTAAGTAGGACTTAACTAAGGCAGGCCATTCATGCCACTGGTTGCTCTCACTATTGGTATCTCAATTATGATCTTCAGATAATATTTTTTCCTTCAATCATGAACTATCAAAAAGTGTAAATTCTGTAGATTTGTGACCTTGATTTGTAACTCTCATGAGAGACCAATACCAGTAAATGGTGAGAGAAACAGTGGCATTAGCGGCCTGCCATAGTTAAGTCCAACTTAAAGTCGATCTTAGTCTTTGTGAAACACCCCCCCCCCCCCCGAACTCAACTTTATCTTTAACGAAGAACAACATTTCCGTTGTGATTAAAAGATTACCCATTTGTATGATGGTCAATAAATGTATGATCAATAAAGTGATGTTTGAAGAATAAGTAAAATGATAGTAATTAATGATACAAAACAAACACTTACCGTGAATAATATGGCGATGAAAGGAAAGTGAGCAATTGTGATAGTGTTACTGCAATATGTTGCTGGTACCAGGTGGTTCAAAATGGTGCAGCTGTTTTTGTTACTTTGTGCATGGCGCTTTTGATATTTTTATATTCGCACTAGACATATTATGACTTGGGCAGTAGATATCAAGTACATTTGGCGCGCGTAAGAAATATATTATTAATATTATTATAATAATAATAACAAGTATTCTTATTATATACTATTATGAAACAACTAATAACAAACAAATTTGATGTACCGCCAACTGGTAGGAACTTATTGGGAGGCGAAATTAAACAAAACTATAAAGAGTCGCCATCATGCAGACATCAAATAAGTTCCATGTTTTAATATGTAAAATACCCATGAAAATATAGGGGAGAGAGAGAGATTTGCAGCAATTGCAAATTATTCAATGCAATCCATTCCGACTTCGTCAGTTCTAGGGGCTGGTGTTTGTATGTATGCCTGCTGCCTACTTCACAATTGTAATGCCAATATTTTGGATAATTCTCTTTTGTACTTATACCTGATTATATGTATAAATGTTTACATGCATGTACTTAAATATTGAATTAAGAAATGCATGGGCCAGTTTTTGCACATAAATCAGAAACAAATTAGGAATTTTAGTGATTACCATGCCTGATGATTACCATGATCATCATCATTATCATACTGGCACATATTTTAATCTGACACTTTACCGTGGGCAACACTGAGCCTACATGAATAACTGGTTAATAGAAATCTTCTTTCAGATTCACATATATCTTTCGCACAATGAAAGTTCGAGTTCAGGTCAACACACACACTAGTCCACCCCCTGGACTGTTGTGCACGATTTCGCTATCGTCTGGTCTGGTTGAGTGCACACCGCATTGCACACACACACAAACACGCCCATACGCACATGCAGAATAGTCGTACTCCCACAACTGGGGTAAGTGAATCATTGGAGCATGGACTTAATTACTAGACTCCATGATTGGAGTAGCGCGGTAAAGCGTTGGTCACATCCCACCGTGCGTGTTTTTAGTCCGTACGGTTTTTGGGGAGGCCAAAGCCGCCACGTTTTCTGAAAACGTAGGAAGGGAGTGGCAAAGGCAGGGAGGGAGTACCGGCAAAGCACGTCACACGCACGGTGTAAGTACGTGGCCCGCACGCCACGCCTGGCCTAGAGCGGTTGCGTGCATCGTACGTTGCGCACGTGGTAAGTGCGTTGTACGTGCTTACAACGTGCTTACTACGTGCTTACAACGTACGGTCTCCGTGCGGTTGCCACGTTATCTTACGGAGGCCGCACTTACACGTGCTGCTCACGTACGGTGTCCTTACTCACTCGCACGTTGTAAGTGCGTGCACGTACGAAGAACTTGGTGAGTCGGGGTATGTCGAAGTATACAGGACGACATTCCCATTTTCTCTAGAAGTCCCAGCTGCTGCTGCCTCCTCAAGATGCCGCCCATTCCACCGCAGAGACTCCGGGTTCTGATGCTGCAAGAACACCTTCAAGTGGCAGCGCATGAGCACGACGTGGTATTACTTGCCTTGATACGGGATAGAGAGAGGCAACAGAGATGCCGACGCAGGAGATGGTGGGTTCGCCCATGGATCGAGAGGAGGAGGCTTTTCGGGCAGTACGAAACGTTGTTCCAAGAGCTAGAGCGTGAATCGCGGGGGGACTATGTCGGATACATCCGAATGGACCCCAATCTCTTCGCAGAGCTCCTGCTCCGAGTGACCCCTCGAATCACCAAGTGCCCAAGGTGTGTGTCTTCATTTCTGCCATAACAAATTCTTGGTTTTGCTTTGTATTTGCTTTAAAATTTACGACTTCCGGGTGGCACACAACAGCATATCCACGTTCGTGCCGGAGGTCTGCACCGCCATCTACAAGGAACATAAGGAGGAGATGTTCAACATGCCCTCCACACAGGACGAGTGGAAAGCCGTCGCCAGCCAGTTTGGAACGCGATGGAACGTTTACCACTGTTATGGGGCGATCGATGGGAAACATATCGCCATCAAGAAGCCCAATAAAAGTGGATCGCTCTATTACAATTATAAGCGCTTCTGTTCTGTGGTGCTCCTGGCTATCGTGGATGCTAACTATTCCTTCTTGTGGTGCAAGGTGGGGGCAAACGGCTCTTCTTCAGACGCACGCGTGTTCAACGAGTCCACCCTCCGGGGGGCACTGGAGGACAACACCATTGGATTCCCAGCACCGGATCCACTTCCAGGCGACGACCGGAACTTTCCCTACTTCATCGTAGGCGATGATGCTTTTTCCCTGCGAAAGTGGCTCTTGAAGCCATACAGTCGCCGTGCCATGACCCACAAATAGAGCGTGATGAACTATCGGACCTCTCGGGCCCGTCGGGTTGTGGAGAACGGCTTCGGGATATTGGCTCACCGGTGGCGGTGCCTACTCACCACCCTGCAGTTGGAGCCTGACAGGGTGATTCGCGTTGTGTTGGGCTGCCTCATCCTTCACAATTGGCTGCGAAAGCGCCGGCCCGGACTACAGGACCTTAATTTGTACCACGAGGATGAGGATGGCAACGTGGTCCCCGGGGCCTGGAGGGAGGATGTGCAGATGACCGAAACCAACCAGATGGTCGGCCAACGGGCCTCAAGGGAAGGGAAAACACTGGGAAACTTATCGAAGAAGACCGGATTGACCGAGAAGAACTCAACCAGGCGCTCCTCCTGTTTCGCCGAGAACGAGCAGTTGGCCTTTTCCTTTGTCACACCCTTTTCATGTGACCCCTTCTCCGATCCACCAGCATGCAGCACCCTCCTCATGATCAGACGCTTTGGCGTCACCATCTGACTCTTTTTCGCTCCTCCTCTCCTCTTCCTCTCTGGCCCTCTCATCTTCCGCGGCCCGTTTCTGTTGGGCCTCTCTGGCCTTCTTATCCGCTGCCTTTTGAGCTGCAGATGCAGCTGACCCCTTATTCTGTGTCTTCTTCGGCGCCATCTTGGAGACGAAATGTTGGCACTCTTCCGTCGGCTCGGCTTTTGTATACTGCATAAATCAGTGCGCACAATGTGCGTTGTAAGTGCGGAGAACGTGCTTACTCGGTACGGTCCACGTGAATTCTGCGTGCTCATTAGAAAGTTGAGCTGGGGAAGTGGCGAGTAAGCACGGACCACGCGCTTATCACGTGCGCAGCACGCACGTGCTAAGTGCGCCTTCCATAGAGCAAGTGATCGTGGGAAACAAATTTAAAAACGCACGGAGTCAGTGCGTTGTGCGCTCGTTGGCAGTACCGGGCACGCACGTCACGCGCACTGGGGGTGAATCGGTAGCCCGAACGCAGCGAAAGTTCCTCGTGCACTAAAAGTGCTACGGTGTGTCTGCGTGCTCCCAAATCCGTACGGAGGCGGTACTCACCACGTACCGATACCCAAGTTTTGCCCACGTTTTTGCACGTAGACAGCACGCACTTGCAAGTACGGCGGGATGTGACCACCGCATAAGATGACTGCGTCATCTGTTGGTTATGTTAGGGGGTTGCGCTTCAATAAAAATCGTCCAGGACGTGGACTACACACACACAGGCTAGGCCGCTGCGCTAAGCTATGTGTATCGCATTTTCATTTCCCCACAGCAACAGTGTAATAGCATGAAGAATACAACAGTGATAAAATAATGCCTAGTAGTACGCGTGATCCATGTGCGTCGGTGTGTCTGTCTCTCTCTCTCCCAAACTGCTCCTGCACTTCTCTCTCTCTCTCTCCTATCCCCACTTTACTGCATAGATCTACGGGTGTGTTTCGAAAATAGTAATGACATGAACGCTAGCGCTTCATTACTTTCAGAGCTGGCAACAGCTGGCAGCGCGCGTTTTTCAAGTAATGAACATAATACGCGTGGCGCTGTTTTCTTTGAATAAAGAAGGGGTGGCGCTATATGTTGGAAATCAAGAACCAGTGACGCTATGTTGGGCAAAACCAAGAACGCGTGGCACGCGCGCTACATGTTATCTATGGTCACGAGGCCCTTGATTATCATTATCATCATTATTATTATCATCATTATTAAGTATCATTATAAGTTGTTGTACTATAAGTAGTAGCATATAGACCTAGTAGTAATATTATTCTCATTATCATTATAATAATGAACATGATATGTTATGTTATTTTTATTATTGATATTATCATAATCACAATCGTCATCATCAACATCTTCGTTTGAATCTTACCCTGATCCGCAGGCTACGTCAAGGACGCGATGACATTTGTGACCCTGCAAAACTCCCAGCAACCAGCTCTTGTAACCGGACGACCGCTCCGCCAACGGACCGAGCTTGTGGACAGCATCGCTGTCATCAAATGGATTCGAAACGTCTTGCTGTAATTGTAACATATATAATAAATTTGTCAATGATTGACTAATAAAATATAAATCACAAAATTGATGTGCATTGTCACATTTGTTTGACAGATCATGATAATTATATTTTCTGTGAAAATATGCAAAATAAGCATGAATATGCACAAGCTACAATGAACTGGTATTCATCTACTGGTTTCAACTGGCAAATCAACTGGCCATCATCTACTGGTTTTCAACTGGTAATCATCTACTGGCTTTCAACTGGTATCTACTGAAAATAACTGGTCTCAAATGGTCCACTCTGGTTTTATGGGTTTTAAACTGGAATCAACTGGCAGATGTACCAGTAAGGCCTATTGCCTTTAACTCTTATCCTGCCATGAGACTGCTAGCGCGCTATTGTTATAGTGCCATGTGCACGCGAGCGTGCTATCGATTGAAACCACGTTCATGCTAGCGAGCCACCGCTACGGTGCTTCGTGCGCGCTAGCGCGCAGATGTAATAACAGTTATTGGTTCATGCCCATTGCACCGTGCTGAGTGCTTTTGCAGCGCTATTGAAAGTACCATCGCGTGCATCAGATTATCGGCTTTGGATTACGCGTCTTTGTATACAACAGTCAGATTGGATTTTCTCGAGTAATTCAGCGATTTGTTTTTTGTAAAGATTTAAATAACACGCACTTGAACCAACCTTAAAATTAACTTGGCACGCAGGAGATTAGCACTGTGGCACAATAGGAATTAGCACTGTGGCACTGGTTGCATTGTATGGGTGGCAGCTTAAGAGTTAACTGGTATCAACTGGTGTAACAATTTAATACCAGTATGGTTTATTGGTTTTAAACTGGGATATACTGGTGCATGTGTAGTTTACCAGTTGTGTTAACTGGTTACAATTATGGTACCAGTTGAATCCAGTTGAAACCAGTAGAATAAACTGGCACATATCCCAGTTCCGTCAACTGGAATCAACTGGTATACCAGTTGATTCTAGTTGATACCAGTTGAAAATCCAACTGGTTTCAACTGTTTTGGGGACCTGGGCTGGAAATCAGCACAATCTATATAATTACAATCATTTACTAAAACATAAATATTTTCTTGCAGATCGTCTTCCATTATGACTAGTATGAGTAGTAATAAACACAACTGCACCAAAGACATCGACACAATACACAAAAAATGTATGTAAATAATAATTTATACTGTCAGTCTAGACAAATCAGTCAATAGTAACCCTAAATTAGCCACATATTGAGCCAATCTGTGAAAAAATTTAAAAGAAGCTAATTTCAACTGATTTGGGTAGGTATGGGTATGGACAACTACCAAAAAAAAGGAAGGAGCGATGGGGGTTGGGGAGAATTTTTTATTAGAGGTCAAAGGTCAATGACCTCTGCCTAAATCACTAAAAATTGTATTTCAGCAACAAAATATGGTATATAGATGATCTTGGTGTCAAAATGAACAGGATTACAAAAGAAGATGACATAGAATAACTTCTGACCCTTAGAATAAAATCTTGACCTCCGAAAATGAGGTCAAAGGTCAAAACACTATTTTATCTCTAAAATGTCATATTTATAACAGTAAAATTACCATATCATATAAAAATGAGCACAAACAAATCAAAGAGGCTAATTTCAGCTTATTGTGGCAGATATGGGGGTATGGGGGTTATTATTTATTCCAAAAGCAGAGGGGGAGGGGTAAATTTCCTTTCTGAGGGTCAAAGGTCATTGACCTTGCACTAAAACACTATACATTGTATCTCAGCAACAAAATAAGGTATGTAGATGATCTTGGTGTCAAAATGCACAGGATTATGAAAGAAGATGACATAGAATAACTACTGACCCTTAGAATAATATCTTGACCTCCAAAAATGAGGTCAAAGGTAAAAAGTATACGTTTTATCACTACAATGTCCTATTGGTAACAGGAAGATGACGATAAGAGTAAACATGAGCACAAACAAATCGAAGAGGCTAATTTCAACTTAATGTGGCGGAATGTGGGTTATTATTCCAAAATGAGAGAGGAGGAGGGGGAAATTCTCTGAGGATAAAAGGTCATTGACCCTGCACTACAACACTAGAAATTGTATTACAGCAACAGCATGTGATGTTTTACATAGGCCTTGATGATCTTGGTGTCAAAATGCACAGAATTATACTGGGAGATAAACAAAATAAGAAATGGAGTCTTCACCACCAAAATACGAGGGTGAAGGTCAAAATGAGCAGAGGGGGAGGAGGGGGTCAATTAGTTTGTGTATGTAAAGTATATGTGCATTTATAATCATTATAATCAACCATTTGCAGAATACTACTCACAACTTAATAGTACTCATTCTGTTTCCTCTTCATCGCTATCAATAACTTCTTCTGCATCTATGCTTTCTGTTCCTTTGGAGCAATGTCCACAGCACACTCCACATGCAGATACACATGACATGCCAGCTTTCATGCAGCTGCATTTCATGTTTTGACACTGCCTCTCCCCTTCCTTGCAGTTGTAACAAATTCCTTTAAGAAGGTTGTCTGGCCCGATACCAACAGACAGCATCTTTGGTCTGAGTTTTCTGTTGGAATCCCATCCCTTTCCTTTGGGATTAAGAAAAGAGGTGTCAAGATACTTCCATACCACAACTTGAAGATGGTCACAAAGGGAATGTTGAGCTGTTGCATCTTCTGTTGGTGGAAGGCGGTCAGGATCGATTTTGCCCTTGGATGCTTGCTTCTTGAACTTCATAGGCAAGACTTTTCTAGGGGAGTATCCAGAGCCATAATTATGCGATCTGAATTACTTTTAAGCCAGCTGTTCGAATTGTGGAGTCAGTTAAAGTGTTACTTGTGAATGCAGTAATGACACTTGCAGGAAATCTGCATTTGCAGAAAGCACATTTGGTATGTCCATGAATGCATGAAACAGTGTCGTTTCCAGACCAGCCATACTTGAAGAGGAATTCTTCTTTGTCTATGCTACAGCTGTTGTAAAGACCATCAAAGCCTGCTTGGAAATACAAATGAGTACAATATGCCTATGATAGCAGAGCAATATCAAAATATTGGTGTCCTGGGCGACAACAACAACTGGGGAATTCACACTTCCGACCATGTCTATTGTAGACCTAACGATCAGCGTGTCACCATTATATTTTGCTTGGCGTACAGTGATATTGTGGCTTGCCATCCTTGCAGATATCATTGTCATTATAAGGTTCCTTTGTTCTTCTCATTTGCCAGGAAAACCTCTCTGTCACATGATATAGTCCGATGTGACGCTTCCCAGCCAGGCGCCGCATATGTTCATGATCTTTCGTTGATGATTCTTCCCCGTAGCATCCACTACAGTAGCATCCTTGAATTGTTTTGAACATTATACCCGACATAATATATCAACTAAAGTCTCGATGGTTGCACCACTGGAACACTTTACCTGATAAACTAACCACCCTCCATCAACAACATGCATCTTGCTGTTTATGTCCAAACATCTTGACAACACTGTTCTTGATCCCAAAGAAAAAGGATAGGAGTTAGATTCCAACAGAAAAATCAGACCAAAGATGCTGTCTGTTGGTATCGCGCCATACAACCTTCTTAAAGGAATTTGTTACAACTGCAAGGAAGGGGAGAGACAGTGTCAAAACATGAAACGCAGCTGCATGAGAGCTGGCATGTCATGTGTATCTGCATGTGGAGTGTGCTGTGGACATTGCTCCAATTGAACAGAAAGTATAGATGCAGAAGAAGTTATTGGTAGCGATGAAGAGGATACAGACTAAGTACTTTTAATTTGTATTGTGTTGCCAATAGTTACTGTCAGTTCTAAGTTGTGAGTAGTATCTGCAAATTGCACATATACTTTACCGACACAAACTAATTGACACTAATGAACTTTAACCCCCCCCCCCCTCCTCCCCCCACCCCCCCCCCCTCTCTGCTCATTTTGACCTTCAACCTCGTATTTTGGTGGTGAAGAATCCATTTCATATTTTTTTTTATCCCCCAGTATAATTCTGTGTATTTTGACACCAAGATCATTGAGGCCTATGCAAAACAAGTTGTTGCTGAAATATAATTTCTAGTGTTGTAGTGCAGGGTCAATGACCTATGACCCTCAGAAAGGAAATATTCCCCCTCCTCCTCTCTTCTTGGAAAACACAATAACCCCCATACCCGCCACAATAAGTTGAAATTAGCTTCTTCGATTGTTTGTGCTCATTTTTATATAAGATCGTAATTTTCCTATTACCAATAGGGCATTTTAGTGATAAAACGTATCTATTTTTTTACCTTTGACCTCATTTTGGAGGTCAGGATTTTATTCTAAGGGTAAGTAGTTATACTATGTCATCTTCTTTTGTAATCCTGTGCATTTTGACACCAAGATCATCTACATACCTTATTTTGTTGCTGAGATACAATGTATGGTGTTTTAGTGCAAGGTCAATGACCTTTGACCCTCAGAAAGGAAATTTACCCCTCCCCCTCTGCTCTTGGAATAAGTAATAACCCCCATACCCCCATTTCTGCCACAATAAGTTGAAATTAGCCTTTTTTATTTGTTTGTGCTCATTTTGATATGATATGGTAATTTTACTGTTCTAAATATGACATTTTAGAGATAAAATAGTTTTTTGACCTTTGACCTCATTTTCGGAGGTCAAGATTTTATTCTAAGGGTCAGTAGTTATTCTTTGTCATCTTCTTTCGTAATTCTGTGCATTTTGGCACCAAGATCATCTATATACCACATTGTGTTGCTGAAATACAATGTTTAGTGATTTAGGCAGAGGTCATTGACCTTTGACCTCTAATAAAAAAATCTCCCCAACCCCCATCGCTCCTTCCTTTTTTTTGGTAGTTGTCCATACCCATACCTACCCAAATCAGTTGAAATTAGCTTCTTTTAAATTTTTTCACAGATGAACCTTAAGTTAGGGATACTACAAAGATTCATCAGTCACACACTCAACTTCAAGCACAGCATACACACACACACAATCCCATCAACACTCCAGCGCACATTGATAGCAGTAATAGTAAGTATACAATATTCTGGAGACGGAGTTAACATGTAACTAAACCTTGCCATGATGTACGAAAAATAAGAGCAGAATTACAGAACATGTCAAATGTGAGATTCATAAAGTTAACACTCAAGAAATAATTAATTAGAACTTACCATGTTTGTGTTATCACCACAACTATGAGCTCGTTAAACGTAAACAGTCCCTTTCGTTACTCGACTATGGCGGTATAGGTCTATACACTATGAACTTGACGGATACATAGGTCTATACACTATGAACTTGACGGATACATAGGTCTATACACTATGAACTTGACGGGCAAAGTAAGATCGAGGATAAAATATGTTCTTCCCTTAACAATTCATGAATTGATATGTGTATCTTTACTGCTACCTTTGTTCTTATATTTGTTGTATTGTGTGTGTTCGTGTGTGTGTGTGTCCTGTGGTGTGAGAATGTCTGTGTGTGCTTTGTTATGTATGCATGTGTGCTGTGTGTGTGTGCATGCTTGGTACGTCAATCTTGAGTAGTCTTTTCCCAGACTTGTATGTGTATAGAGTTTGTTGTGCCATTGGTTTTCTAAATAGTTAATAATGGATACCATTGTTGAATAAGATGTGAACATAATGCTAATTGTGCATATGTTGATTGCGGTGCATTTCAACAGAATGTACTAGGATATGTTGATCTTTTGCATGTAAATGCCAGGAGTTTATGTACGAATTATGATGATTTGTTACAATTGTTGTCTTGCTTAAAGCATGATTTTTCTGTAATAGGTGTCTCTGAAACTTGGTTTAAAACTACAACTGATATAATGTTTCAGATACCTGGCTATCCTTTTGTTCATATTATGTAGAGCAGAAAAGAATGGCGGTGGGGTATGTTTGTACATTAAAGATTCATGGTATAAAATTGTTTTTGTTGAAATAACAAGCTTCAGTAAAAATATTATTGTTGGATGTGTATATAGGGCTCCTAACTATTATAGTTCATCCTTTGTTGAAAATGTAGAACATCAGCTACATATAATGAGTAAAGGAAACAAGGAAATATATTTAATGGGTGACTTCAACATCATTTTATTAAATTATAATAATGACCATAGTGTTAAAGATTTTGTTGATTTTATGTACTCATTTGGATTATTTTCTCTTGTCACTAAACCTACCCTTATAACTGAAATTAGTGCAACATTGATTGACAATATTTTCACAAACTGCATTCAAGATTAGTTTAGCTCAGGTGTAATATGTTCAGATATTTCAGATCATATGCCTACATTTTGTGTAAAAAAAGGACTCTGTAGTAACTTAAAAGAGATGGACAGGTTTTGAAGCGGAGAATAAATGATAAAACAATCTCAAGGTTCAAGCAACACTTGGCTGAAATTGATTGGAAGGATCTGCTTTCATTGGAAGGCGTCAAATATTTTTCAAATTATATAATTTATGTTTCCCATTAGTTGAGGTAACATTAAAGAGTAAATGTTAAACGCCTTGGGTAACTCGTGTGTTATTGAAATCAATAAACCGCAAACATAAGCTTTATGGTAGTTATGTCAAGAGACCAACATCTGTCTTAACTTTGCTAGGTCCCTCTACTGTCACTTTCGTGAGTGGTTACCTGAGAGCCAGTGTTTCTCGAAGACAATTGAGACATAGCAACAGGATACGTGAAATCAAGTGTAGGACAGAACGCTACAGAAAAAGTGCTTTACCCTATCTAGTAAGGCTTTTGAACCAGCCATGATGTGGCATCCGGTCTGTTCAACTTGTTTGATGGCATAACCCCAGTCGTAAAAAAATAGGAAAAAAATAGGGGAAAAATAGGGGAAAAATAGTCCCGAAAATATATTTTTTTTCTATTTTTTCCCTATTTTTTTTAAAGGAAAAAATAGGGAAAAAATAGTTTTGGAAATAGGAAAAAACTAGGTTTGAAACAATTTTTTCTATTTTTTTCCTATTTTTTTCCTATTTTTCAGACCTGAAAATAGGAAAAAAATAGGGAAAAAATAGTGTAGAAAATGGTGAAGAAAATAGTAAAAAAATAGTGATAACTAGGTGCTAGTGGACAGTGAAAAATAGTGAGGAAATAGGAAAAAAATAGTGAGGAAATAGGAAAAAATAGTAAGAAAATAGGAAAAAAATAGTAAGAAAATAGGGGAAAATAGGAAAAAAATAGTAAGGAAATAGGAAAAAAAATAGTAAGAAAATAGGAAAAAAATAGTAAGAAAATAGGGAAAAATAGTAAGAAAATAGGAAAAAAATAGTAAGAAAATAGGAAAAAAATAGTAAGAAAATAGGGGAAAATAGTAAGAAAATAGGAAAAAAATAGTAAGGAAATAGGAAAACAAATAGTAAGAAAATAGGAAAAAAATAGTAAGAAAATAGGGAAAAATAGTAAGAAAATAGGAAAAAAATAGTAAGGAAATATGAAAAAAATAGTAAATAAGTGAGGAAATCAGAAAAAAATAGTCAGGAAATAGGGGGGGGGGGATCACTCATCCTTTACTTTCATGGATTTCTCAAGCACTACCATCTCACACATCCAGTCAACGACTCTGTACATTCAATTAAATCATACAGTGCAAACTTGATATAAAGAGATCAGTTATCAGGGCTTAAATTAATCCAAGGCCACCAAGGCCATGGCCTTGGATGCCCCTTTGATTGGCCTCAATGCCCCTCTCATTGGCTTTGGAGATTTTGTGTGCCCTTTCCAATTCTTCCTATTTGTGCTGTAATATAGGAATGTGACCTACAGAAAAGTGGCCTTGCCCTAAAAATATTGAAATTTAAGGCCTGAGTTATACCTGAAATGACAAGGTAATTTAACAGCTTTTGGGGGTTAAGATTTCCTGGTTGCACATGACCTCATTGTCAAAAGTTTCCACTGTAGAATAGTCACCCTACTCCTACAGCTCTTTTCTCTGCATCGATGCACCTACTCAGTTTGCCAAATTCACTTCATCCTTTCAGTCCAATCCATTCAGTAGAACATTTAAAATAGTCAATGGGTATATGGAAAATGTTATACAGTCCACTCCTATTATAACGAACATGGATACACCAAGATTTTATTATCAGGCAATTCTCATCAGTCCCAATTTTAAACAAACCAATGTGTTCAGTAACTCGAGTATAACATGATTTCATTTTAACAAGGACATTGGCTTGGTCCCGAGCACCTCGTTATAATGGCAGTGGACTGTAACAAACAAAAATAATAAAAGGGAATGTGTCAAATAAAATACATGTACTTTATTTTCGAGAGGTAAACACAATGACATGAGTTTAGTATAGTATGTGTGTTCATATAAGCAAATAAATAAAAGAACTTAACTGATATTTACAATCTTTGGTTAAGTACTGTAGTGTACATGTTGTAGTAATAGAGTTGTTCATGGTTTGCTATGATTATACTCTAAAAAAAAAACAAGACAAATGCGACTGCGTCTCCTATATGCCTCCGCCTTAAAAAAAATATCATCCACCTAGAATGTAGCTTTCTATTTTTGTTCAAATAAAGTATTCAGGTGAGTTTCAGGACTATTACTGAGCCGATGTGGATATGCCAGGCGATCACAAGCTCTCTCCCTCACTAGTAACCAAATAAAGCAGTATTCTGGACATGAGAGTGTTGTTTTCTGTCTCTTTTATTACAATTTAATTGCAAAGTGCTCTTAATAATGTAATCACATTTTCAAACCTCAAGAAAATCATGACAAATAATTTTTTTTTTCTCGTTATTTACAAAGATAACAAAATAAAATAAATCATAAAACAGATTTTTCAACAATGCATGCATGCTCTATAGTACAGTTGACATATGTTACATAATTTTCTCAATCTCAATTGAACTGTCAAAATCTTAATACAATCATCATAATCTAGAAACACTTACTACAAAATCAATGACATGTCATGTCATTGAGATATATATAAACAAGAAAATGACAGACTTACATGCTACTATTTTCAAATAGTTTTACAAAGTATAGGCCTACCATCATTACCATGTATCATAAGTAATGGTCTTATGGTCCTTTATCTTCACAATATGCAGGCACTCATTGTGTACACATACATGTTGTACTTGCCTATGAATCTCAATGATTAGACATAAGAATTACATAATAAAATGGAAACAAATACTAATGTAAAGGATACAGATGTTGGTCATGCTGTTCACAGGCATCGAATGGTGGTTGTACGTTACATGTACATTGTAGCTTGATTAGTTTCAATGGATCTGTAAAGATATAAATGAAATGTGAGTTAGGGGTTAGAATAATCATGCATTGGTACATTTATGAACATGCAATTAATACTTAGTACAAGTATTTATGTATTTCATAATGAAAAATTCAAAGGCACAGAACATGTGTGTACAAAAGTATGATAGCAAAAAAGATGCCAGGCTGACGACGAACGGATGGTGAAACAACGGAGTCATCAAAGAGCTGTCAAGGTGCATGAAATGTAAACCACTTAGGTAGGCAATTAATTAGAGTTATTTTATTCTTAGATATATTGGGTGAACATACATAAAATAAAACATAAAACACAGAAAAGAAAATAGTAAAGGAACAATTTGTTGAAGACAAAAATAAAAAGGAAAGAGAAAAATAATGTAGATCTAGGTAGAAATTGTGCCACCTTCAAATTATTGTTCTAGCATAATGATGAGGTAAACTACTCTAATATTTTGATGTCAGATCTTAACTAACAAACATGAAATAGATTACTAAATAAACCCAAAAAAATTATCAACAATAGATTTAGATTTCTACTTAGTAAGGACTAGACCGAATTTTCCGTCTCTTTCGTTCGTTAGCCTCTTATTGGGGTAGGGTCGGCCGGCTCTCTCTTTAGAGACGGAAGCCGTCTATACACATTCCCTTGCTAACGCCACGGCCAGTCCTGGTCGTAGCGTTTTGCCCCCCAAATCCCCCAAAATGTCATTTTACCTCATGCATTGATTATTTTAAATTAGGAGAAGGTTATACTAACATCGGTTCCACTTACCAACTTGACTGTATAATCCGTTTAATGGTCCCTTTTAAGGAAATTACGGGTCTAAATTGACAGCCGTGTTGAAAATCTTGCAAGGTGTGTTAAACGTTAAACTCTCGCTGCATGCCGGAGTCATCTAAATCAATCTCATAAATGATTATTTATAAAGGAAAAACTGTGCGCCATCTACACGTTCGTAATGGCGTTATCACAGTTTTTCCTTTATAATCATTTTGCCTTCGGCGTAGACTAGAAGGGATGAGATTGATTTAGATGACTCCGGCATGCAGCGAGAGTTTTACGTTTAACACACCTTGCAAGATTTTCAACACGGCTGTCAATTGAGACCCGTAATTTCCTTAAAAGGGACCATTAAACGGATTATACAGTCAAGTTGGTAAGTAGAACCGATGTTAGTATAACCTTCTCCTAATTTAAAATAATCAATGCATGAGGTAAAATGACATTTTGGGGGATTTTGGGGGCAAAACGCTACGACCAGGACTGGCCGTGGCGTTAGCAAGGGAATGTGTATAGACGGCTTCCGTCTCTAGAGAGAGCCGGCCGACCCTACCCCAATAAGAGGCTAACGAACGAAAGAGACGGAAAATTCGGTCTAAGTAAGGACATACCTCGCAGACACATGCACTCTCGGACTTGGAAGACTTGCTCTTCTTCTTGCGTGGTGCTTTAGCAGGTTGTGTTTTCCGATTCCTAGAAAAATAATTTGAGATACAATTTAGCCTAAAAGTAACCACATCAAAACATTATATCATGCAAGGCAATATAATTGACAGACGTAGTAATGGTACAAAATCTGAAATTTCTACGTGGATTTATTGTAATCACGTTTGTTTACATTCACTCATTCACTAACAGACACTACACTGCACTTGGAGATTCACTAGGCCTACGTACACTTCACTCAGAAGTTTTGTAGTCTAGACTAAGCAATATTGCTAAGTTACATGTACAACCTCAACACTACATGGGAATATTGATACGTAAAATAACATTCTATAGGCCTACTATGTCTATGAAGTAGCATTATATTCAACAACAGACACAATAAAAATATATATATCATAATATAATTAAGTTTCAGAAATAAACGTACCTTTTCAGCTGTTTTCTGGGGCCAGTTCCGCTCGTCGATGTTCCGTCATTCGACAACAAACTCATTTCTCTACGAGTGGGACTAGTAATATTTTGAACATTTGTCGGGCTCATTTTCTTGGGAAGAATCACTAAAATGGGATAAGGAGGCATCGGAGTATGAGGAGTCACTATCTCTTGATGAAATTTCATCGCTAGAATAATTGCTGGAAGACATTTTGGTGTGATTTGGAGACGTTTGATGAACGAAAATCAGCAAAAGTCCGATGCGCACAGCAGTGAAAAAAAACAACGGGTAATTTTCAAATTACATACGGGTACTTGCGTACTGTCCTCTACGTTGAAACTTTGCACACACATAGAACGGGAATATCTCGATCGAATGCTTTTTTTTCTATTACGGTAATAAAGGAGATTTTTTTTGGTTGAAATTTCTATGTGTACATTTTCTTTTTACACATGGTTTATGTATGGTTATCTTTGAGTGCACTAGTCACTACTATAGTTTGTAAATAAAATCAAGAATATTAATAAAGGAACAAAATTGAAATTTCGTACATTTTCTTTTTACACATTGTTTATTTATGGTCATCTTTGAGCTCACTATTCAATATGTGACCCCAGAGCTAAAAACCACCAATAAGTCGCAAAATGAACAACAGAGATAATGGCAGGAGAAGCGGGCTTTTTGAATAGGATGCCAGTCATAAACAATGAAAATATGCAAGTTTAGAAAATAGACAAAAAATAGTTTACTAATTTGTATCATGTCATAAAAAATTTAAGTGCAAAAAATAGGAAGAAAATAGTACTCGCAAATAGGTAAAAAGAAGTCTGAAAAAGATAAAGGTGAAAAAATAGGGAAAAAATTGTCTGAAAAAGATTAAGGTGAAAAAATAGGGAAAAAATAGTCTGAAAAAGATTAAGATGAAAAAATAGGGAAAAAATAGTCCTATTTTTTTCATATTTTTTTGGAGAAAATAGGCAAAAAATAGTCTGAAAAAAATGAAGGTGAAAAAATAGGGAAAAAATAGTTTGGTACTCGAGAATAGGAAAAAATAGAACTATTTTTTTCCTATTTTCTTTAAAAAAAATAGGAATAAAATAGTCCACAAAAGTTGAAGGTAAAAAAAATGTTTGTGCTTGAAAATAGGAAAAAAATAGGACTATTTTTTTCCTGTTTTCTTATAGGAAATAGGAAAAAAATAGTCTGAAAAAAAATATAGGTGAAAAAAATAGGGAAAAAATAGTTTGTACTTGAAAATAGGAAAAAAAATAGGACTATTTTTTTCCTGTTTTTTTATAGGAAATAGGAAAAAAATAGTCTGAAAAAAAATATAGGTGAAAAAAATAGGGAAAAAATAGTTTGTACTTGAAAATAGGAAAAAAATAGCCCTATTTTTTTCCTATTTTCTTGAAGGAAATAGGGAAAAAATAGTCTGCATTTCCAGAAAATAGGGAAAAAATAGGAAAAAAATAGGGAAAAAATATATTTTCGCAACACACAAAACTACTAGGGAATACTGCCAAACTTTGTGAATTATATGTATTGTTTCTTCAATTGCAATCTTTGCCTGAACACACCTACAATTCGCCAAATCTTAATGCATTATATTTCAGATTCAATTAACTATCTTGGATTGAACATTTTTATAATCTTTACTCTTCGTATTATATACTGTCGATTTCATAATTACATATTGTTTCGTTGAAGGAACATAAACTATACTTTTTTCATGCATTATCATCAGTTACAAGTATCATGTTTAATATAAGTTCGCTTCATTGAGATGTACTTGTAAGATACCATACTTAATGTTTTCCTTGTATTTTTGAGGACACCACCATTAATGTTAGCGTGTATTTAGTGTGTGTCACAATAACAACGTACGGGTACAGTTGTCAGTGTAGAAACCCTTATGTATTTCTATTTGCCATCAGAAATTGGCTTAAGATGCAATGTGCCTGTTACAAGGAATGTTTTCCCGTTAAACCAGAGTTCCTGCAAAAGAAGTGAGTTTGCTCAAAGTATAAATATAAGATGAAATTTAGCCAATTTAATTTACATTAGTTACATGGTTAATTGAACGGTATAGATTCATGTGAGTTAACACGTATGAGAATGCGCATGAATGACGTGTCACATTGTAGATTTGTTACCGATAGTGGGCGTGTGTAACACGTTGGGTTAAAATGACATAGAAAAGAAATGACATGGTCATGGTATTGGATATGTAATACAGTATTATAAACTTGGGTTAGTTTGATAAGCAAAGTGTGGTTAATCGATGCTTAGGAAAGAAAGCAGTTATTTTCATCCTGTTAGAATTACAGAGAACAAATATAGCATATATGTGTTACAAGTAATTCCTTATTTGTTTAATACGAAATATTATCTGTACGAGGATAAAGTACCTAGCTATAGAGATTGATTTTATTAGTCATTTATTATGACAGGTACATTAGTATGTGAAAGGACACATCATGCAAGCACTCAAGTAATTATTCAGTGTAATAGATTATTCAGATAAGTGAGCATAAATTATAGAAATAATTTACAGACTTAGTTATTTTTACTAGGTATAAATGAAAACACAAGCACAGAAATTTAGATGCAATACACAAGTATTTATTTACATGTGCTAAATGTCTGTATGTATTCTTGTTATTTATTTTATACAGATTGAATTGTTACTACGACTTCTCAAGAATAAAGCACACCTGCAGAAGTCTAATCCAATTTGCGCAGACTGAGTTTCTTCGGGGTAATTGCTGGGTGTTTGAGCCAACCACATATATTATCTTAAATTGCCTCTGGCTGCTCGTTATTTTATCTTAAAATTATTAGTTTACGCAGGTCTGCAATTACTCCTTTTGAATCTTGCTTCTCTGCTATATCCGCCTGCATTTAGTTTTTGTAATAAATATTTTCTTAAAGAGGTTGTTATTATACTCTTTTAATGTTTCTACTACCACCTGCGTCAATAAAGAAAACATTTTCATTGCTATAACTTACCAACATATTTTTAGGTGAGCCATACAATGTTTACAATGTATTCTTTGTTCAACTTATTAATACTATTCGTAATGTCAATGTTGCAATGCATACTTTTATCTTTTTATCGTCAATTTGTATGTAATTGTGTTGTTGGCAAGGTCCCCCTTCTCTCTTCCCCCTTCTTTGCCTATTGCCGCTCTCTCTCTCTCCCTCTCTCTCTCTTTCTTCTCCCTCTCTCTCCTTCCTCTCTCTTTCTCTCTCTTTCTCCATCTTTCTATCTTTCTTGCGATTTCTCTTTCTTCACTATATCTCTCGATCTCTTATCCTTTCTTTCTCCTTTTCTTACTTTCCTTCCCTCTCCCCTCCTCCCCTCTCTTCCATATCTCTCTCTCTCTTCCTTTCTCCTTTTAGCCTCTTTTCTCTACATCTTTTCCTTCGTATTTTTGCTTTTGTTTTACACTTGGTGCAACATTTAGGATAAACATGTGACATAATACGTGTACTTATAATTATGTAAATGATACTGTTTTAAATTGTACTCTCGTTTTAAAAATTAAATGTATATCCATGTGCCATTAAATATAATGTAGCTGCGATGCATGATTCAATAAATACCATACCATACCATAGCTGAGAATAACAAGACATATGTTGATTATAGGAACGGTAATGAATTGAAGCTGTTATTAGACCAGCAACGTCTATAGTGCAAGAAGCATTCACGAGATATGAATGTGTTTTCAAGGATGTTCAAGATGCACATGATAATTACACAGAGATCATCGAAGATGATGATAAATTCGCCAAGGAAGAGGAGTGGATGGAGGAGTGTCAGAAGACATTTCTCAATCTCAAGTTGACCGTCAACGATTACCAAGCTAAGAAAGAGGAAGTCCGTGAAACCCTTGAGCCAGAAGAACATCATAACGAGAGCAAATCTGACAAGGAAAAGCCAAAACAATCCAGAAGTAGTTTTGAGACTTGGAGAAGCCGAAATTGCACAAGTTTACGGGTGATGTCAGAGACTATGGAGTATTTAAGTCAGATTTTATGCATCTCGTAGACGCCAAATATACGGAGAGGGATGCTATAACCATTTTTCGGTCATGCCTGCATGGACGCCCTCTAAATGTGATTAGAGGCATAGGTTCTGATTATGACGAGGCTTGGGAACAACTTGATGCAATATATGGCGACCCTAGGTTTGTCGCAGACGCCATAGTACATGATCTGACCAAGTTCCGGCCACTAAAGGACGGTGAGGATAGCCGATTATGTGAACTAGTGCACTTAGTAAGGCGCAGTTACACTACTTTGAAGGAAGTAGGAAGAGAACAGGACATCAGCAATAGTAACATGCTTGCAGCCATAGAGAGGAACATGAGTACTGATGACAGGAAGGTCTGGTTCAGATAGCAAGATGAGAGAGGAGTTGTCACCATGACAGATTTGCTCGCTTGGATGAACAGGGAGATGAGGGCAAGAATGCGAGCCACCGCACCTCTCCGAAGTGAAACACGACAAAGCACAGTGGGTCACGTGGCACAAGAGACGAGAAAGAAACCAGAAACAGCAGAACATCGATGCTGGATCTGTAACACGAGTGATCATTGGGTAGACCAATGTAAGAGGCTAACTTCAAGACCAGCACACGAGAGACTGAAGTTAGTGAAGGAAAACTATGCCTGCTTCAGTTGCATGAAAAAGGCAGGTCGTGGTCACAGAATGTCTACATGCCAGAGAAGACGACAGTGCTCTGAGAAGAGTAATGAGGAAAGGTGCAGGTATTTCCATCATCCTTTACTGCACACAGATGACAAGAATGAAAGTGAAGGTGGAAACCGAACTCGCACTGGTCAGGTGGATGTTGCAGTGATTGGCATGGAAGGAGCTTTACTGCCAATAGTTGCTATGGAATTTGTTAGCAAGGAAACCAGTAAGAGAGGAACCTGTTTAATCGATTCAGGGGCACAGATTAGCCTGATTAGACAGCAGGTAGCAACAGAGCTACAGCTAAGAGGTACTCCTACGACCATTATTGTGATGAAGATGGGAGGATCACAAGAAGTCCTGCAGACGCACAAGTACCGAGTGCCAATCAGAAAGATAGGTGAAGATGGTAAGCCCATCATCATGGCAGCCATCGGAATTCCTCTCATCAGCGAGGATGCAGTAGAAGTAAGACTTCATGATTTGGCGAGGAAGTTCAGGTTAAAGAAAGACGACCTTCAAAGAGATAGTGGACCAATTGACATCTTGGTAGGCGTGAATTATGTTAGAATGCACGGTGGAGAAGTCAGAGAAGCAGGGGACTACTGTGCTAGAAAGTCACCGTTAGGGTGGGTTGTGTATGGTGAAACACCCCAGGAGGATACATACAACAAGGAAGTGTTGCATGTAAAGCTGGCTACTCCTGTATATATCACTGACTTTTGGACGATAGAGACAGAGGGTGTCGATGCAAAGCAATGTCGGTGTGATAATAGTGGTCTCACTAAGCAAGAAGCTTTGGAGGAAGAGATGATCCGTTCCTCAGCAAGGAAAGAAGGAAGACCGTGGGAGATCCGGATCTCTTACCCAATAACAAGTTCTTAGCAGAAAAGATGCTCTTTGCTGCAGAAAGAAAACTGAGAAAGAATCCTGAGCATACAGAAGCCTACAGATATAAGATACAAGAGATGACTGAGATGGGATTTGCTAAGAAGCTAGAGAAAGATGAAATGACAACGTACAAAGGACCGGTACATTACATCAGTCACCACGCAGTAATCAGGCCAGACAACAAAAGCACACCTCTGAGAATTGTATTCAATTCATCTGCAATCTACAAAGGTCACTGCTTGAATGAGTACTGGAAGAAAGGGCCTGACTTACTCAACAACCTATCTGGAGTCCTCCTCAGATTCAGAGAACACCCAGTGGCAATATGTGCAGATATTAGCAAGATGTATCACCGCATATTGATTCCCGAAAGAGATCAGCATGTACACAGTGACGTTTGGAGACAAGCCAGCTTCAGCAATGGCTCAGATAGGTGTAAGACTGACGGCAGAGGAAGGTGAATCCAAGTACCCAGAAGCAGCTGCAATCCTGAAAAGAAACATCTACATGGATGACATCTGCGATTCAGTAGAGACTGAAGATACAGCAAAGAAACGTATCGCAGAGGTAGATGAACTGTTAGAGGCAGGAGGGTTCAAGGTTAAAGGTTGGCAATCAAACAAGCCACTTGATGGAGGCAACAAGCAGGACAAGATGAAACTTTTAGAGGAGATTGCTGAAGAGAAGGTGCTTGGTGTAGTTTGGGACAGACATAGTGATACCTTCTCATACAAGGTCAATCTACAAGAAACAGATAGAGAGACGGAAAAGCTGACTAAGAGAAAGATCTTGGGAAAGGTAGCAATAATCTATGATCCTATTGGTTTTGCTGCACCAATTATCATCAAGGCAAAGACTGGCATCCAGAAGCTGTGGCAGGGTGGTTATGACTGGGATGAGGAGTTACCTGACGGAGATGAATGGAGAGGACTATTCAGAGAAATGAGTAAGCTCAATGACATCAGTCTTGAGAGATGTCTGAAACCACAGAATGCCAGGGGGAAACCAGTCTTATGTATTTTCTGTGACGCTTCTGAGATTGCATATGGTGCATGCGCTTATCTGAGGTGGAAGACAGATGATGACAAGTATGGAGTGCGCTTCGTAACAGCCAAGTCGAAGGTCGCACCTCTCAAAGCTCTCACAATTCCTCGACTTGAACTGCTGGCAAAGGTACTAGCAGCTAGAATGCACGAAGCAATCAGCAAAGAGATGAGGCTACAAGTGGAAAGGTTGTTTTCTTCACTGATAGTATGATCGTGCTCCAGTGGATTAAGTCTTCTGCCAGAACATACAAGGCATTTGTATCAAGCAGAGTAGGTGAAATCCACACCCTAACAAACCCGGCAGACTGGAAACACATCCCTGGTGAAGTCAATGTCGCTGATAAGGTGTCACGAGGTTTATCTGTAGAAAGGCTGTCAGAAGAGTGGAAGGGTGGGCCCATCTTTCTGCTCTATGATGAGTCAGAATGGCCTACAGACAAGGCAGTAGTGAATTGCAAAGGTGCCAGAAGTGAGGAAAAGACAAAGTCCCAGTCCGTCTTTGTAACAGCAGAGACATCGGAAGTGATAGATTGTAAGAGAACTTTGAGTTGGAGAAAGCTCGTGAGAACGACCGCATATGTATTCAGATTTATCCAAATCCTGAAGGCTAAGATACAGAAGGGACCCCAACCAGATGACAAAGTAACTCTAAGCCCGACAGAGTTAGATAGTGCAGAGAAGTACTGGGTAAAGAGAGCACAGATCAGTCTACTGCCCAGACTAGAGAAAGGAGAATTTAAGGTGCTCACTCCTTTTGTTGACGATGATGGTGTGATCAGAGTAGGTGGTAGAGTCGAAAAACTTGTGACGTCATACGGGTCGAAGCATCCAGCTCTACTTCCTGCCAGCCATCACATATCACTGATGATTATACGCAGCACACATGAACTGGGACATCATGGGGTAGCAACGACTACGGCCAAGACACGGAGAAAGTTTTGGATACTCCAAGGTTACCGACTAGCTAAGACGGTGAAACATCGATGCGTGACGTGCAGAGCTGCAGAGTGTAAGAGGGAAACGCAGATTATGGCGAATCTGCCTAGCTGTCGATTGGCGCCATTCACCCCGCATTTCCATTATACGTCATGCGACTACTTTGGCCCATATTTAGTCAAAGTGGGTCGAAACAAGAAGGCCAAGCATTACGGCATCATCTTTACATGTTTGAATACCAGAGCCGTACATCTCGAGATGGCGACAGACTGTTCAACGATGGAGTTTCTCCAAGCGTAACGCAGATTCATCGCAGTAAGACGACAGCCTGCACAGTTTCTGAGCGACAACGGGACGCAGTTCGTTGGAGCGGAACGCGAGCTTCGCGAGATGGTTAGAGGGTGGAGCGAGAGAGAGAGCTCAATGATTTTTGTGCCGAGAAACGTGTAGTGTGGAGGTTTGTTACTCCAGGAGCGCCTCATCAGAATGGTTGTGCGGAAGCCATGGTGAAAAGTTGCAAGTTTGCTTTGAAAAGGGCAATAGGTGAGCAAGAAGTCGCGAATCGTGTAAATGAACGACCAATAAGGCGCGTTGGTAATGATCCAGATGATGGAGGTTACCTCTGTCCGAATGATTTGTTGTTAGGGAGATCTTCGAGCAAGGTGCCGCACGGTCCATTCCGTGAGACCCGGAATCCCAGACATAGGGTCGAGTTTGTGCAACGTATTGTTGATTCGTTTTGGAAGCGATGGGCACAAGATGTGCTACCACTTTTAGTTCCTTGTAGAAAATGGAACTGTGAAAGAAGAAATGTACGCGTAGGCGACATAGCGATGACAGCAGAAGCTAACGCGATTCGCGGTCATTGGACCATAGCACGTGTAGCAAGTGTATCCGGGTGCAGACGGCAAAGTGGGAAACGTAAAGCTGAAGACTGCAACAGGGGAATATCGCAGACCAATCAGCAAGCTAGCGATAATCTACCCAGTAGAAGGATATGAAGATTGAACAGTTAAAGTACAAAATAAAACATTGGAAAAAAACTCTATAAGAGACTGGAACAAGACTATGAGGAAGTCCCCTCATGGGGTGGGAGGATGTTTCGTTGAAGGAACATAAACTATAATTTTTTTCATGCATTATCATCAGTTACAAGTATCATGTTTAATATAAGTTCGCTTTATTGAGATGTACTTGTAAGATACCATACTTAATGTTTTCCTTGTATTTTTGAGGACACCACCATTAATGTTAGCGTGTATTTAGTGTGTGTCAGAATAACAACGTACGGGTACAGTTGTCAGTGTAGAAACCCTTATGCATTTCTATTTGCCATCAGAAATTGGCTTAAGATGCAATGTGCCTGTTACAAGGAATGTTTTCCCGTAAAACCAGATTTCCTGCAAAAGAAGCGAGTTTGCTCAAAGTATAAATATAAGATGAAATTTAGCCAATTTAATTTACATTAGTTACATGGTTAATTGAACGGTATAGATTCATGTGAGTTAACACGTATGAGAATGCGCATGAATGACGTGTCACGTTGTAGATTTGTTACCGATAGTGGGCGTGTGTAACACGTTGGGTTAAAATGACATAGACAAGAAATGACATGGTCATGGTATTGGATATGTAATACAGTATTATAAACTTGGGTTAGTTTGATAAGGCATGGACTATTGAAGAACTATTATAACTAGCGAGAGGTATAAACACACATGACCTGGTTGTAGATTTGTCATTTTGTATATGCTGGTATATAATGCTTAGTACACAATATTTTAGCCTATTGTATACGAAAAGCGGCTTGTGAAGATTTTAGTCTTAATTGTGCTGAAATATTCTCCAAAACAAATGGAATTTAGTCTACATCTTGATTGCCTGAACTTTTTAGGGTTTCAATGGGCAAATTTCATCATTGGTTGGGGATCACATATATTCAAATGATAATGATAATTATAATAAGTTAGAATAAACTACAATATATGTATATTTAATAATGTTCTACCTGGGCTATATTCAAATGTGTGTACCATTGTAAGGTGATTAGTATTAGTTGCATTCAGATAACCATGTCAATTTGGATCTAATTTTGTATATGTTTTAGTTTATTTTACAGAAACACATATGTTGAATGAGGAAAAGGAGTGTCTGATTGCAGTGATGTTAGGTAAAATGATACTGTACCATGTGGTAAAGAGTGCTCTGTTGTATAGTTTCCCTTCCTCATGTTGGCTTTATTCATTTTGTATTTCGGACTTTACCAAGCATGCTTCAGGAAATGCATAAAAAAGATTAATATATTGTTTGTGTTTTAAGGGAGGAAGTATTGCTGTAAGTATTAAAGATATCACAAAATGGACTTTCCCATTCAATGGAGATCGATGACCTTACAACACAGGTAAGTTGTGATCTTGCTCATGTACGTGTAGTGTTTTTAACATTGCAGTATCGTTTCGTTTGGGAAATGGATCAAATCTACACCAAAACAAATCAACAATCTTCTTTCAGTCGAATCATTATCACCATCGTCATCATCATCATCATTATCATCTTCATCATCATCATCATCCTCATCTGCATCACCATCATCGAAATTTGTATTTTCAATTTATACCTATCTGTTTCTGCTTATAATTGTGTCCATATATTTCATGAGTTTTTGTCTGGGGCTGTCGTATTATCAAGCAATCTGCTTACAATGACAGTCCTTCTTCCGCAAATAAGTTTATAATGTTTGAGGAAATCTAGTATTTGTGATAGTTTATCATTTCGTTTTTAAAAATAACAGTTTATATATATATATATATGTATTTGCTAATTTATAATTCATTGTCAGTAAAATACTTATTGTACTTTATATTATTGTTAATCGAAAAACTGTAAACTTATATGAATGCAGAAAAAATCAAATCAAATCAAATCAAACAAACATCAGGGAATGCTTCAAGAGGCGTTAAATAGTCATCGTTTTGTAATAATATACCAGATTTGAGAAGTCATATATACAGTTTCAATTCATAATCTCAAATTTGTAATCCGTCGACTGGAACAATTGAGTACATTTCAACAAAGTTATATCGATGTCTCCAATGTCTATCATTTGAAAACGTAAACATATATACTGCCTTAATGTCCCCTACTTGTACATCATTGGTAGACAGGTCAAATGGCTCAGGGAGAAAATTTAGATATTACAGACAATTTTCATTTTCATGTTGCGAATATATAACTAGCTGCTAATTTAATAGCTAATTTACATATGTGATGACAAATTACGTTTTGTTTTATGATACAAAATACTCTTCAACATAAATATTCCTGTTAAAGTTTCAGCTAAAAAGAACAAAGTCCTGTTATTAGGTCTGCGCATAGTTAAGTAGCTGCTCTTAGTAATTTTGGAGACATTTCTGCACCTGCATATGTGTAAAGCCAAACCGGCATTTTTTACAACTCTTCGTGTTAAATACAACAAGGCTGGTCGTTGATACTGACTTTACTTTAAAGCAACACAAACTTCTTGCTGAAAATGCAAAGATCTTGGCTTTTCAATACTCATTTTCTTTTTTTTTAAACCTTGTACAAATGGAAAAAGTCCCCTCGGACCCCCTTCCCCTTGGCTTTTCACTAATGGGAGTTTTTTTCTTTCTTTTCTCGTTATTAAGCAAGCACCCCTCGGACCCCATTCCCTTTGGCTACGCCAATCAGATATTGTAGTTTGTTTTTATTTTATTTTTATTTAGCAATTATATTTGTTCTCTTTATTTAATAGAGACTCATTCAGTTAGCCCCTAAGTTAGTTCTGAAAGATTACGCCAAATTAAGCACATATGACTGAGCTCAGCCGTTCTGATTAACCATGCGATCCGATTATCAAGGTCAGTTTAATACAGCATTACGGATTACCACTTGGCAAACAAAACTAAAAACTTCTATATTTTGACATTTTACTTGTATACTTGAACACGTACTACACAAAATCACGATAATATGCAGGAATAATCATATAAACTCACCACAAAAGTGATAAGGAAGCTCGAAGATGTCCAGCCTCTCTCCATCTCTCTCAGCTAGTCAGCTTGCGATCGATATCCACCATCGATATCCACGACGTACTCGAGGTGCGTATACGTAGGTAGCATATACCGTGTTTACACAGTGATTCACATCGAGGGTTGAAGCCGGGTTGAAGCCGCGAGGCGGGTTGAAGCCTCTAAAGCGCGCAAATGTGATCGTGTTTACACAGCAGGAAAAAAAAAAGCGACTTCAACCCTCAAAGCGGATCACTGTGACGTCACAATGCGGGGAATTTAACCTACATCAGCTTCACCTGGGGGGTCCAGTGACAATGACAATGGCAATGACAATGATAATTTATTCTCATGTCACCCACATTGGGGTATTGGAGAAGTTTACAATCAGTTTGAATTTGTCAATTTAACACTGTGAAATATACAATACAAATATAATTAAAGTTAATCCATACAAAATAACACTATCGACAATAGTGAGAAAAATTATGATGATAATGATGATAACAATATTGATGATGATAATAATAACACTAATCAAAAACAAAAGGATAATATTAATTAAAACGATA
Organism: Strongylocentrotus droebachiensis; assembly: GCA_035222895.1. Lineage (NCBI taxonomy): Eukaryota > Metazoa > Echinodermata > Echinoidea > Camarodonta > Strongylocentrotidae > Strongylocentrotus > Strongylocentrotus droebachiensis. Next base: position 184,442 of record JAVYIG010002535.1, on the reverse strand, counting down.
ATTAATGACGAAATTAATGGAAGCAATTGAAAAAAGAAATTTACTGGCACTAGTAAATTGATATCTGAATTAATGAATTACTGAAAATATTCTTGATATCAATTTAATAAATTTATATAAGACAAAAAAAGAGAAACATAAAGTTAATATTGAACTCATAACATGTTTTTTGCACATACTTAAATTAATGAAAACGAAGCATAATTTTTCGACAGAATTTAACTAAGTTTAAACGTGTTTGTACATTATTGGAGTTAAACAGCTGATCCATGTTCAGTGTATTTGGTCTTTCAATGAAATATTTATCGATGAACAATTTTCTGTCTGAACGAAAGGTAGGGCATACAAACAAGTAATGAAACTCATCCCCAAGCGATTGCAAATTGCACAGCGTACATAGCCTCATTTCCCTTGGAGTATTTGAATATCTACCAGCTACAATCGGCAGGTAATGATTGCCACAGCGAAAACGACTTAATATTGTCCGATCTCTTTTAATGAGATCGATTAAGTATCTTTCTAAACATAAAGAATGTTTGAAGATTCGATAGTTAACACAATGCGAATTATCTTACATACAAGCAGACCAATACTGAGCATGAGAATCTCTCAATCGACGTTCCACAGTTTGCTTGACCCACTCACAGCTAGTATTTTTACAAATTTCCCATAAATTAGACATCCCCATATTGTCCAGACTCAGCTTGATTTTTTTTAACCAAGGTGCCTGATATATATTCTTCTCAAAGAGTAATTTTAAGATAATATGCACCTTAGATGCTGCTTGTAAGTGTCGGCTTGCATGGTGATGTAGATATACAGTAGATTTGCGGGTGCACCATGTGAGAGAGAGAGAGACAGAGAGAGAGAGAGACAGAGAGAGTGTTGAGGAGTCCTGACAAGGACTCTGACTCAGTAATCTTTCTTGGGGTGTGGTAGTCCTGAAAAGGACTGTTTGTTATCTTTCTTAGCATATAGTTCTAAGGAGAACTATAGCGCTTGGAGAGGATGAATGGCTCGACGTTTCTAACAGGTTGACTATCCGTCGTCAGGAGCAATGCAAATGCAATGCTAATTATTCTGCGGAGGAAAAGTGCTATTTTAGAAATTGTATCAACAGAATGAAGCTCATGAGCACTATGTATTGCCATGTCTAGACTCATTCCAGTACTATAAACCAACAAACTTTCGAGCTTTCCCTTAGCGCTCACTTTACAAATGGATATCTTACCCTTATATGCTTCATGCTTTTTAAACTTACCTGCTCTGTACTTAGGGTTAGCAAATGGAGTGTCCTTAAGTTAATCTTTGTACTTCTCACATATAGGTCACTCAGTCTCAAAACATTACACCTACCTGATATTTCATCATCTACAATTTAATCTACATATGCTGGCAAATGCTTTCTTATGGGCTACTTCCATTGTTCTCTGTTTAGCTACTGCATCGTACTTGCTACTTCTCCATTTATCTGGTTCTTAGTTCGCCACATATTTCTTCAGACAGCTCTTGTGATATCTTGCTTCTGCAACAAACAGACCAACTTCCAGGATTCTCAAAGGTAGGTCTTCATCACCAACTCTATTCGCAACATCTAAAACATTTTGCTACCCACCAAAATATAACATTGGTGTACTTTCTGTTGTCCAAGAGATTTCAATTTGAATGATTTTGGGCCTTCCTTTTCACAAAAGATATAATCAGGTTTGAAGATGACTTCATCTTGGTGGACGGGATGTTGAAGGTTCTAAGGCATCAGATAAGATCTCTGACAGTCGATTGAGATTCTTGGTAAAAAGTTGGTAGCACTCCCGATGATAACCGGGCACATCTGGAATGTCTTCAAGAACGAGGATGCATGCTTCTTCGATTGCTCATTGTGTCAAGTTAGTTGAAATTCGTGAAATTGTACCTCGTATACGTTTATTCATTCATTTGTATAAACAACAAACCTTTATCATAGCATACAATGGGATTAATGGCCAACTGCTGAATAAGTTGGCTTTGTCTGATCCCCCCTCTTCATGCTGATACTATAAAAGGAAACAATGTTGTATGTGGTAATATACCGTAGTTGATTGAGTTTGATGTTAACATGCTTTCCCCAATAGTAATTAAAATACTGCTTGTTGAGCTGGTTTTTTTTTAACAGGAACTTTAATTGAATGAACATTATGTATATATACATAATGTATTGATAGTAATATGCGGGGGGGGGGGGGGGGAGGGGGGGGGGGGTTGACTGATACTGAACAAAATTTGCGGGAACATCAGATACCATGTCAATATAATAATTTTTCACCGGATTAGGCGACAATAAAACTTATTTCATGATAGTAGCAGACAAAATACAACTTTTAGGTGATTTGTACAGGTTTTGAGACAGAAATTTGCATATTAAAATATATGCAACTTTATGACGTCATTAATAATTGAAGACAATAGAATAAATTACAATAATTTTGTCTACCTATTGTTGTATGATTTACAAAGATTGTTTATCAATATGGTGGAGATTAGATTTATATCTGCTGAGAAACAGGGTAAAATGTAAGCACATAATTCACAAACCCTAAGAAAGTGTGCAAATCACGAAAAACTGACATTTTTACATATCTCAAATAAGGGGCAAAACAACATTGTCTAAATGATTTTTGCTCTTGGGATCATCTTTTTTTCTGATAAAACGGATCCCAATGAACAAAATGACACCCAAGAAGTAGGAACATAGGGGGGGGGGGTGCACGGTAGCCCCCTCTGGCCCACGGACTATTTATATGTAACGACTTGGTTACTCCAAACTTTGGAGTCGATACATATCTATAATAGGGACTTTTAGATTTGCACGTCGACAGCTTTGACTGCAACGTGTGACGTCATTTTAAGGCACTGCGCATGCGTTACGTCGTCTCAGTCGGCGATCGAGAATGCGTCAACCTTGATTTTCCTAAATCTAGTACATACATAGATACATATTGGTATTTATATAGCGCCTTTACATGCTCAAGGTACTATGCCGCGTGCGAATAAAATATGCAGTTCCTCAGGTAGACAAAGGAACATCCCTTCCCTGCTTATTATGTAAAAATGTGTCGAACAGCTAGGTGTCACATGCATATTCACCTGTTCTACACATTTTTACATAATAGCAGTGAAGGGATGTTCTTTTGTTGAGGGTAGAATGAGGAACTGTATATTTTGTCCTCTTTCTTTGTCCGTGATGTTCATAGTGTTACTTCCTGCATGCACGTATATCGTCGAGTGCAATCTAAAAGATTTCTAATTGTAGTCAACATGGGCAGTTAAGTACGTTGACACGCATGATCAGTCGGCGTTCGTCGTGTTCTCGTCCACTCAATCTAAAAGTCCCTATTCTACTGTGGAATAACAACTTGTCGCATGCTCGGTTTTGTGTACTTCTCCCCAGACATTTATAACACCTAATCCCATACACAACAATACATAACATAGACACACACATTTTCCTCGGGCATCATTGTTCGAGCATCTGGGCATGAGTGTTCGAGCATCTGTTTGTGTTAGCGCTATGATTATAATGTGCCGTTTCACGCACCACCAGTTACCCTTGAACTTGTTATCTCTCATTAAAATCGTATTTCCAAAGTGAATCGTCGACTATTGTTATCGGAAGTTTCTTCTCACGCGATGGTATTCATAGTTTACCCTGATTAGTGAATCACAGACTAGTAGCGTCTCATTGACAATGCACATTTATGGATAGTATAGACATTTCCATATAAATGTGAAACTTGTTCCACGCTTTTAAGATCTCACTGATGAACACAAAATATAATCATCAGCCTGCTATCTCTATCTATATAGGTATCATAAATGAGTATTACGAATGAAGAGTGAAAATATGACACTGCAATTAACCCACCCACCCCTCCCCCCCCAAAAAAAAAATAAATAATAATAATAATAATAATAAAATAAAAATCTGATGCTAAAAAGTGGGGCTTAATGCTAAAGCACAGTACAGTTCTGTGTGTGGTGTGAGCCCACTGTCAAGATAAACTGGACCCCCCCCCCCCCCACCCCCGAGATGTATAGCGATCCAAAACCCGGCCTAAAGATATAATAGATCGACGTAGTTGCACTGGTCACAAGTTTTAACACGCCGCACTCGCGTCTAGTGAGTTGTTTGTTAGGTGATACGTAACGAAGTCAACGTATCACCTTTTGATTTCGTCAAGATTGTTATTTATTAGGTGATACGTAACGAAGTCAACGTATCACCTTTTGTTTTCGTCAAGATTTTTCTTTATTATTATTATTATTAGGTGATACGTACGAAGTCTACGTATCACCTATTGATTTCGTCAAGATTTTTATTTATTATTTATTTATTATTTATTATTCTTCCTCGATTTTGTTCGCAGGATATCTCAAGATTGAATAAAGCCATTGTCATGAAATTTTCAATGATGATAGACCTTAGTCTAACTTAGAACTGCGTGACTTTTCAAAGACTCAAAATTATCGTGACGTCATCCAGGCGCCATTTTGTGAAAATCAACTTATGATCATATCTTCATAACGGAAAGTAATTTTTCATTCATATTTATCACGAATTAGATCGATATCCGTCCGGTCAATTTCAGGTCAAGAAATGCGCGCAAAAATGCGCGTACGCTTTTGTCCGCGCGTTTACGCGCGCGAAATTTTTTAAAATGCTCCAAATCATCCCAAATTTTTTTTACATACGTTTCAGGCCAAATAGAGCATTTGATAAAAAAATTACGCACACGTGCATGCGCGCGCGTTTTCGCGCGTACTTGCATTTTGCAACATAGAATCGCCGATTTTTTTCTGTCATCAGATTTGGTACATTTTTCCAAGCATTTTGATAACTTGTTCACCTTTTATTAACGCAATGAGCGTCCGTCAAAGTTGACAGCACGCGCGGATTTGCATTATCTTTATCTACAATACATGGGCAAAAACATGCCTATATAAAATTCATTGTAACTCTTTAGAATAGATAGAAACTCCTAATATTTTTTCATATTTAGATAGATTATGAGTTGGAGATATCATTTCATGTCTCATTTGATCCTCAATTAACTCATGACGTCATCATAATGGCCTCCAAACTCAAAATTTCAATTTGCATATTATGACGTCATCATTTTTTTGGAAAATTGATTGTATCTCTGTAAATATCAATCAATTTTCTTTCAAATTTTGATATGTTCTAGCTGAGACAATTTTCTACAAATTCAGTGTTCACAATTTTAATTTCTGACAAAAGTATCATGGTGTATTTTTGCAATTAAAGGAGGCATGTCAATTTTTCACATTTTGCGTGTATTCTCTATGGGACATGACTTTTTCTCAAAACTGGATTCTACACTCATGTCTTTCGCGAGCAAAATCTCCGTTGTTTTATCTTTGTTTTCGCTGAGCTTCGGATATGTTGTAGCTGAGACAATGGGCTACCATAAGTGTGCCCTTTATTTTTCGATTAGATGCCGGGATCATGCTCATATTTCACTTGCAAAGTAGGATTTTAGAATTCCATTTCCCGTTTACGTGTAATCGCTATGGGAGATGTTTTGGTATATCGGTAACGCACTTGACTTCCAACCTCGAGATCCCTGGTTCGAGTCCGGGTGTCTCCAACAATTTTTTGCTTCACTTTTTTTTTCCTTTTGACCTTCATTGTACCATCTCCTTTGATTATTTAAACACGTAGAATCGCAAATAATGTCATAAATAACCCTTTTTACTTTATTATTACCCTATTTTCACTTAATCCATTACTTTTTGCGTGTAATCCCTATGGGAGATGACTTTTTCTCAAATCTGGAGTCTACATTCCTGTCTTTTGCGAGCAATATCGCCGTTATTTCTGCTTGGATTTTGTTGATTTTTGAGTATGTTGTAGCTGAGACTATATGCTATCTAAATCACCTCTCATCTTATCAATAAGATGTCATGATCGCGCTCATGATCATGATCATGATCATCATGATCATCATTATCATAATGATGATAATCATTTATCAATTACATTTTCATTTCTTTGAATAAGATAAAATCGTCAAAAGGTGTTCTTCATGATGTAAATTAGAGTCAAATGTGTAACTGGTTACTGCACAGGGTCAAAGGTCATATATCGTTTCAATCTATCTTCCCTAGATCCATGATGATCAAGGAGACACAATTTAATCTTGACATATGAATAGATCATAATGAGAGAAGCATATAAATGGGAGAAGCATTTTACAAAATAATATATCGTGTAATGCATTATTCTTTATGTAAACCATTATCATACGTATCACCTAATTCGTCTAAGTGACGAATTAAAGTCTAGTTATTTATTATTATTCTTCCTCGAATTTGTTCGCAGGATATCTCAAGACTGAATAAAGCCATTATCATGAAACTTGCCATGATGATAGATCTTAGTCTAACTTAGAACTGCGTGACTTTTTAGAGAGTCAAAGTTATCGTGACGTCATCCAGGCGCCATTTTGTGAAAATCAACTTATGATCATATCTTCATAACGGAAAGGAATTTCTCATTTATAATTATCAGGATTAAGATCAATATTTGTCCGGTCAATTTCAGGTCAATAAATGCGCTCAAAACTGCGCGTACGCGTACGTGCGCGCGTTAACGCGCGCGTAAAATTTTAAATTGCTCAAAATCGTTTAAAATTTTTTTTGCATACGTTTCAGGCCATTATAAGCATTTCATAAAAAATCGCGCAAAACACGCATTTTTGCTTGTTTTCGTTTGTCACGGCCGAACGAAAAATAATTCCTTGTATATTTGTTTTGACAGGATATTTCTCATATTTTTCTGAACAATTTGATACCATGTTCATCTCTATATCACTATTAATAAAGGAATGAGCGTCCGTTCAAGAAAAATATCCGTGCGCGCGAGCTCATGTATTACATAGCATATATGGGCAAAAACATGCCTATAAAAAGTGCATCGGGGTGAATAAGGACTGCCATTTTTTTTCATATTTAAATAGAGTATGAGTCAGAGATATGATTTCATATCTCATTTGGCCATTCAATACATCTTGACGTCATCATAATGGCCTTGGAAGTCAAAATACAAAATTGCATATTATGACGTCATTATATTTATGGAAAATTTAGTGTATTTTTCATAATATTGACTGATTTTCTTCCAAATTTCGGTATCTCATAGTTGAGGCAATTGCCTACAAGATAAATACACACTACTTTTTATGTCATTGACATCATCATAGTAAAAAATTCAATTAAAGGCCACATGTCAAAATTTTCTCAATTTGCGTGTTATGTCTACAGAAGGTGAATTTCGTTCACATCATGAATCTACATGACATTGATCTTTGAGCACTATCTAGCTTATTTGTGCTCTATGTTCTCCCAAATTTTAATACGGTGTAGCCTAGAAAATTATCTACAAGATCGACGAATTTCATTTATCATTTTGATGACATCATCATAGTGAAAATGTCAATTAAAGGCGACATGTCAGAATGTTCTTAGTGTTTCTGAAATCCTGATACTACAAATCTCTATCGTATACCGGAAGGGGGCGCTTTACCACTCATAATCATGGTCATTTTAAACCAAAAAAAATATCGTATTCATGAATATTATCATTAGATCATCATCGGCACACTTTCATGATACAAAAATAGCTACGTATCACCTAATTCGTCAAAGTGACGAATTAAAGTCTAGTTATTTATTATTATTCTTCCTCGAATTTGTTCGCAGGATATCTCAAGACTGAATAAAGCCATAATCATGAATCTTTCAATGATGATAGATCTTAGTCTAACTTAGAACTGCGTGACTTTTCAAAGACTCAAAGTCATCGTGACGTCATCCAGACGCCATTTTGTGAAAATCAACTTATGATCATATCTTCATAACAGAAAGCCATTTCTCATTCATATTTGTCATGATCAAGGTCAATATTTATCGGGTCAATTTCAGATCAATAAATGCGCGCAAAAATGCGCGTACGCGTAGGTGCGCGCGTTAATGCGCGCGTAAAATTTAAAATTGCTCAAAATCGTCTTAAAATTTTTTTGCATACGTTTCAGGCCATTATAAGCATTTCATAAAAAATCGCGCAAAACACGCATTTTTGGACGTTTTCGTTTGTCACGGCCGAACGAAAAATAATTTCTCCGCAAAAGCTTTTGACCGAATATTCCTCATAATTTTCCGAACAATTTGATACCAAGTTTATCTCTTTATCACTATTAATAACGGAATGAGCGTCCGTTCAAGATAACCGTCCGCACGCGCGATTTTTGTATTACATAGCGTATATGGGCAAAAACATGCCCATAAAAAGTCCATTGATATGAATAAGGACTGCCAATTTTTTTTCCATATTTAGATAGAGTATGAGTCGAAGGTATGATTTCATATCTCATTTGGCCATTAAGTACATCTTGACGTCATCATAATGGCCTTGGAAGTCAAAAATACAAAAATGCATATTATGACGTCATTATGTTTATGGAAAATGTAGTGTATTTCTCTTAATATTCATCGATTCTCTTCTAGATTTTAATATGTTGTAGCCGAGGCAATCGTCTTCGAGATCAGTCTCCACCAATTTTCATTTAAATGATGTCATCATAGTAAAAAATTCAATTAAAGGCCACATGTCAAAATTTTCGTCATTTGCGTGTTATGTCTATGGAGGGTGAATTTCGTTCACATTATGAATCTACATCACATCAATCTTTCAGCACTATCTCGCTCATTTGTGCTTTCTTCTCTCCCAAATTTGGGTATGTTATAGCTGAGACCATGGGCTATAAAAAAGGGTGACTTTGTTTTTTAATCAGATGTTGGGATCATGTTAAAATTTTCGATCGAAAGTTGAAATTGCAAATTTTGAAGGAATAGTTAGGTGATACGTAACGAAGTCAACGTATCACCTTTTGTTTTCGTCAAGATTTTTCTTTATTATTATTATTATTTATTATTATTCTTCCTCGAATTTGTTCGCAGGATATCTCAAGACTGAATAAAGCCATAATCATGAATCTTTCAATGATGATAGATCTTAGTCTAACTTAGAACTGCGTGACTTTTCAAAGACTCAAAGTCATCGTGACGTCATCCAGACGCCATTTTGTGAAAATCAACTTATAATCATATCTTCATAACAGAAAGCCATTTCTCATTCATATTTGTCATGATCAAGGTCAATATTTATCGGGTCAATTTCAGATCAATAAATGCGCGCAAAAATGCGCGTACGCGTAGGTGCGCGCGTTAATGCGCGCGTAAAATTTAAAATTGCTCAAAATCGTCTTAAAATTTTTTTGCATACGTTTCAGGCCATTATAAGCATTTCATAAAAAATCGCGCAAAACACGCATTTTTGGACGTTTTCGTTTGTCACGGCCGAACGAAAAATAATTTCTCCGCAAAAGCTTTTGACCGAATATTCCTCATAATTTTCCGAACAATTTGATACCAAGTTTATCTCTTTATCACTATTAATAACGGAATGAGCGTCCGTTCAAGATAACCGTCCGCACGCGCGATTTTTGTATTACATAGCGTATATGGGCAAAAACATGCCCATAAAAAGTCCATTGATATGAATAAGGACTGCCAATTTTTTTTCCATATTTAGATAGAGTATGAGTCGAAGGTATGATTTCATATCTCATTTGGCCATTTAGTACATCTTGACGTCATCATAATGGCCTTGGAAGTCAAAAATACAAAAATGCATATTATGACGTCATTATGTTTATGGAAAATGTAGTGTATTTCTCTTAATATTCATCGATTCTCTTCTAGATTTTAATATGTTGTAGCCGAGGCAATCGTCTTCGAGATCAGTCTCCACCAATTTTCATTTAAATGATGTCATCATAGTAAAAAATTCAATTAAAGGCCACATGTCAAAATTTTCGTCATTTGCGTGTTATGTCTATGGAGGGTGAATTTCGTTCACATTATGAATCTACATCACATCAATCTTTCAGCACTATCTCGCTCATTTGTGCTTTCTTCTCTCCCAAATTTGGGTATGTTATAGCTGAGACCATGGGCTATAAAAAAGGGTGACTTTGTTTTTTAATCAGATGTTGGGATCATGTTAAAATTTTCGATCGAAAGTTGAAATTGCAAATTTTGAAGGAATAGTTAGGTGATACGTAACGAAGTCAACGTATCACCTTTTGATTTCGTCAAGATTTTTCTTTATTAGGTGGTCTGTCTTCGACAGACTACCTATTGTTTTCGTCAGAATTTTCTTTCTTCTTTATTATTATTCTTTATTTTTATTTATTGTTCCCACTTTTTTGTTCCGACGATAACTCAAGATCAGTTCATTCAATTTCGTTCAATTTTGGCACAGTCATAGGTCATTGTCATAAGACGTGACAGGAACATTTTCATGGTCATCAAGTCTTCATGACGTCATCCAGGCGCCATTTTGTGTTTTTTTTGGTACTTTTTACTCAGGATCATATCTTCATAACGGAAATGCATTTCTTATTCATATTTATCATGATTAAGGTCAATATCCGTCCGGTCAATTTCAGGTCAAAAAATGCGCGCGTATGCGTACGTCCGCGCGTCAGCGCGCGCGCAAAATTTCAAAATGCTCCAAATCGTCTCAAGTTCATTTTGGATACGTTTCACGCCATTTTAAGCATTTCATAAAAATCACGCAAAACACGCATTTTTGCGCGTTTTCGTTCGTAGCGGCCAAACGAAAAATAATTCCTCCTAGATTATTTTTAACAGGATATTCCTTATCTTTTTCCGAACAATTTGATACCATGTTTATCTTTCCATGACCATTAATAACGGAATTAGCGTCCGTTTAAAATACACGTCCGTACGCGCGAAATCTTGTAATACACAGCATATATGGCCAATAACATGCTTGCACCTGCTTATACAAAATCCATTATAGCTCTCTAGGAAGTCCACCGACCCCCAATTTTTTTTTCATATTTAGATAGAATATGAGTTGGAGATATGATTTCAGGTCTCATTTGGCCATTATGTATATCGTGACATCATCATAATGGCCTTGGAACTCAAAAAACGAATTTGCATATTATGACGTCAAGAAATTTATGGAAAATCGATTGTATCTCTGTAAATATTAATTAATTCACTTCCAAACTTAGATATGTTGTAGCTGAGACAATTCTCTACAAGATGAATGGCCATTGTTTTTCATTTTGATGACGTCATCATGGTGAAAATTTCAATTAAAGGCGACATGTCAGAATTTTCTTAATTTGCGTGTATTGTCTATGGAAGGTGAATTTCGTTCACATCGTGAATCTACATGGCATTAATCTTTGAGCACTATCTCGCTTATTCGTGCTCTATTTTATCCCAAATTTTGGTATGTTATAGCTGAGACTATGGGCTACAAAATCGGTGCTTTTAGTTTTTTAATCAGATGATGGGATCATGACCAAATTTTCAATTGGATGTTGAAATTGCATTTTCTCTAGAACTTCGCAGGATTTTCTTTATTAGGTGGTCTGTCTTCGACAGACTACCTATTGTTTTTGTCAGAATTTTCTTTCTTCTTTATTATTATTCTTTATTTTTATTTATTGTTCCCACTTTCATCATTAACATTATCGTTTTTATCATCATATAACATTATCATTATCATCATCATCACCTTTACTATCATGATCATCATCATGTTCATCATGATCATCATTGTTTACATGTCTATATAACTTCTCCCATTCTCAAATCTATCATAAGACATAGACAGACCACCTTATTCGTCTTCGTGACGAATTAAATTCTAGTTAGGTGGTCTGTTATCAACAGACCACCTATTGATTTCGTCAGAATTTTCTTTATTTATTATTATTATTTATTTTTATTTCTTCCCGTTTTTTGTTCCTAGGATAACTCAAGTTCGGCTAAATCAATTTGATTCAATTTTGGCTAAGTCATAGGTCATTATCATGAGACGTGACAGGAACATTTTCAAGGTCATCAAATTATCGTGACGTCATCCAGGCGCCATTTTGAGAAATCACGTTATCCATCATATCTTCATGATGCATCAGCAAAGGTCATTCATATTCATATCACATATACTTCAGGTCAAGGGTCAACAGGTCATGTCATCAAAGGTCACATAAAGGTCATGACGCGCGCGTATGTGCGCGTCAAAATTTAAAATTGCTCAAAATCACTAAACTATTAAACGAGAGTACGAATCAGGTCATTTTAAGCATTTCAAAATTTTCCGTCCGTTCATGTCCCCGCGCGCGGTGTGCGCGCTCACAGCGCGCGGAAAAGGTCAAATTCAAAATGTTTACATGATTTGGATTCCTCTTAACGTAATTGACAATTTACATTAATTTCAGTCACTCTTCATATTTCATAAGGCCGTGAGCGTGCGTCAAAGTTCAAAATCCGCGCGTGCTGCTATAGGCAATATAATGCAAATTTGATCAAAAACATGCCATTTTAAAAATTGAAATAGCTCTTCAGATAGTCCATCGACCCCCAATTTTTATATCATGGTTGGAAAAAGCATGAGTTGAGGATATGATTTCATACCACCCTGACTCGTACAAAGTGAAACAAAGTCATCATATTGGCATCTAAACTCAAACAAATGTATTTTGTTGATGACGTCATTTTTGTCTTTGTTTAATTGAGATTATCTCACTTATCGGTGATCGATTTTCTCTCAGATTTTGATATGTTGTAGCTGAGATAATTCTCTATCAAAAATATGTTATTTATTTTTCATTTGGATGACGTTATCATAGTTAAATATTCGATTAAAGGCGACAATGCATAATTTGTCATATTTCCGTGTTATGTCTATGGGAGGTCACTTTTTTCAAAACATGAATGTGCATGACAATGTGTTTTGACCAGTATCTCGGTTATTATTCAACAGTTTTCTCCCAAATGTTAGTATGTTGTAGCTGAGACTATTTGCTATCTAACTATTTCCTCATTTTTTCAATCAGATGTCAGGATCATGCTCATGCTCATCATCATCATCATCATCATCAATATCATCATGATCATCATAATCATTACTATCAAGATCATCATCATCATAATCATTATTGTGTACATGTCTATATAACTTATCCCTTTTTCAATACAGTAAATATTACAATCTATTATGAGACTTGAAGACAGACCACCTTATTCGTCTTCGTGACGAATTACATTTCTAGTTATTATTTATTTTTATTTCTTCCCGTTTTTTGTTCCTAGGATAACTCAAGTTCGGTTTAGTCAATTTGATTCAATTTTGGCACAGTCATAGGTCATTATCATGAGACGTGACAGGAACATTTTCAAGGTCATCAAGTCATCGTGACGTCATCCAGGCGCCATTTTGTGAAATCACATTATCCATCATATCTTCATGATGCATCAGCAAAGGTCATTCATATTCATATCACATATACTTCAGGTCAAGGGTCAACAGGTCATGTCATCAAAGGTCACATAAAGGTCATGACGCGCGCGTATGTGCGCGTCAAAATTTAAAATTGCTCAAAATCACTAAACTATTAAACGAGAGTACGAATCAGGTCATTTTAAGCATTTCAAAATTTTCCGTCCGTAAGTGTCCCCGCGCGCGGTGTGCGCGCTCACAGCGCGCGGAAAAGGTCAAATTCAAAATGTTTACATGATTTGGATTCCTCTTAACGTAATTGACAATTTACATTAATTTCAGTCACTCTTCATATTTCATAAGGCCGTGAGCGTGCGTCAAAGTTCAAAATCCGCGCGTACTGCTATGGGCAATATAATGCAAATTTGATCAAAAACATGCCATTTTAAAAATCGAAAGAGCTCTTCAGATAGTCCATCGACCCCCAATTTTTATATCATGGTTGGAAAGAGCATGAGTTGGAGATATGATTTCATACCACCCTGACTCGTACAAAGTGAAACAAAGTCATCATATTGGCATCTAAACTCAAACAAATGTATTTTGTTGATGACGTCATTTTTGTCTTTGTTTAATTGAGATTATCTCACTTATCGGTGATCAATCTTCTCCCAGATTTTGATATGTTGTAGCTGAGATAATTTTCTATCAAAAATATGTCATTTATTGTTCATTTAGATGACGTCATCATAGTTAAATATTCGATTAAAGGCGACAATGCATAATTTGTCATATTTGCGTGTTATGTCTATGGGAGGTCACTTTTTTCAAAACATGAATCTGCATGACATTGTGTTTTGACCAGTATCTCGGTTTTTATTCAACAGTTTTCTCCCAAATGTTAGTATGTTGTAGCTGAGACTATTTGCTATCTAAATATTTCCTCATTTTTTCAATCAGATGTCAGGATCATGCTCATGCTCATCATCATCATTAACATTATCGTTTTTATCATCATATAACATTATCATTATCATCATCATCATCACCTTTACTATCATGATCATCATCATGGTCATCATGATCATCATTGTTTACATGTCTATATAACTTCTCCCATTCTCAATTCTATCATAAGACTTAGACAGACCACCTTATTCGTCTTCGTGACGAATTAAATTTCTAGTTATTATTCTTCTTCTTCCTATTATTCTTCCTCGATTTTGTTCGCAGGATATCTCAAGACTGAATAAAGCCATTGTCATGAAACTTTCAATGATGATAGATCTTAATCTAACTTAGAACTGCGTGACTTTTCAAAGACTCAAAGTCATCGTGACGTCATCCAGACGCCATTTTGTGAAAATCAACTTATGATCATATCTTCATAACAGAAAGCCATTTCTCATTCATATTTGTCATGATCAAGGTCAATATTTGTCGGGTCAATTTCAGATCAATAAATGCGCGCAAAAATGCGCGTGCGCGTAGGTGCGCGCGTTAATGCGCGCGTAAAATTTAAAATTGCTCAAAATCGTCTTAAAATTTTTTTGCATACGTTTCAGGCCATTATAAGCATTCATAAAAAATCGCGCAAAACACGCATTTTTGGACGTTTTCGTTCGTCACGGCCGAACGAAAAATAATTCCTACGCAAAAACTTTTGACAGGATATTCCTCATAATTTTCCGAACAATTTGATACCAAGTTTATCTCTTTATCACTATTAATAACGGAATGAGCGTCCGTTCAAGATAACCGTCCGCAGGCGCGATTTTTGTATTACATAGCGTATATGGGCAAAAACATGCCCATAAAAAGTCCATTGATATGAATAAGGACTGCCAATTTTTTTTCCATATTTAGATAGAGTATGAGTCGAAGGTATGATTTCATATCTCATTTGGCCATTAAGTACATCTTGACGTCATCATAATGGCCTTGGAAGTCAAAAATACAAAAATGCATATTATGACGTCATTATGTTTATGGAAAATTTAGTGTATTTCTCTTAATATTCATCGATTCTCTTCTAGATTTTAATATGTTGTAGCCGAGGCAATCGTCTTTGAGATCAGGTTACACCAATTTTCATTTAAATGATGTCATCATAGTAAAAAATTCAATTAAAGGCCACATGTCAAAATTTTCGTCATTTGCGTGTTATGTCTATGGAGGGTGAATTTTGTCCACACTATGAATCTACATCGCATCCATCTTTCAGCACTATCTCGCTCATTTGTGCTTTGTTTTCTCCCAAATTTGGATATGTTATAGCTGAGACCATGGGCTATAAAAACGGTGCTTTTTAGTTTTTCGATCAGATGATGGGATCATGTCACAATTTTCAATTGAATGTTGAAATGATGAATTATGTCACGTATGTCCTATTTGTGAAACTTAAACGTTAGTAGTGTCCTTGTATTCAAATTATGTAAGGAAACACTTCTACTTTCTAGACTTTACTTTCAGACACTAGTGAGTGACTGACTTCTTTTTTTCTCTGGTACTAAAATACATGAAATGAGCGTTATAGGGAACAAAAGCATTTGTCTACATTAATAACCCACTCTGTACTCATTATTCATTTCCTATTCAAGACTTGAATAATGACGAACTTCATTTAATATTTGGTAGTAATACTACAGATACTTACACTGATATCAATTATTTAAACTATTTATCCGAAAAAGAAGATGAGTTTCATTTAATTAGGTTTCTGAACTGTAAATATTATATTGATGAGGATTTTACGACTGAATTCAGTAACATTGACTATCATTTTAGCATTTTACATTTTAATTCCCGTATTTTAAACATACATTTTAATGCTTTATCCAATTTCATCTGTACTTTATGTATAGATTTCTTTCAAACTTGGATTAATGACAGTACGCCACTATTATTCAATGTGTTTGGTTATTCATTTATACATTCTAGTCGCCAAGAAGAAAAGGGTGGAGGTGTTGGTCTATTGGTCGCTGACAACTTTGAATATGAAATACGCAATGATATATTTATATTATACCCATCATACAATTATGAATCACTGTTTATTAAAAGCAACTTGCCGAGACATAAGAATATTATTGTAGGTGTCATATATAGGAAACCTCAATCAAATATCAATGATTTCATCCCTGTCTTTGAATTTTTTTTACAGAAAACTTATACTGAACATAAACAGGTTTATATAATGGGAGATTTTAACATTGATCTCGTGAAATTTATTTGCAATTTTGTACATAATTTCTTGAGCGCAATACATTCAATTTTTTGTATTCCTTTAATTGATAAGCCTTCGAGAAAGACTAACAGATCAATATCCCTCTAATCTACATTCTTTATACAGTGACAATATATATATCCATCCAATATTTAAAGATTTTATTTTCAAGCAACTAGCGAATCTCTTGTCGACAACTCAAAATGATCGCTAATGTATTCCCTTATTTATTTTGACTTTTCATTTACGCCGGGACACCGTGACGTCATACACTATTCAATTTTAATTATTCAGGCATTAGCTCTTATTTATCAATTACATTTTCATTTCTTTGAAGAAGATAAAATCGTCAAATTGCGTTCTTCATCATGTAAATTAGAGTCAAAGGTGTAACTGGTTACTGCACAGAGTTAATTGTCATATATTGTCTCAATCTATCTTCCCTAGATCCATAATGATCAAGGGATCGACACAATTAAAACTTGACATATGGATAGATCATAATGGGAGGAGCATTTTCTAAAATAATATGATATCGTGTAATGCATTCTACGTTATGTAAACCAATGTCATACGTATCACCTAATTCGTCTAAGTGACGAATTAAAGTCTAGTATTTATTTTGTGTCTGTATAGAAGAAATTATTATTATTCTTCCTATATTTTGTTCGCAGGATATCTAAAGAATGGCAAAAGCCATTGTCATGAAACTTTCAATGATGATAGATCTTAGTCTAACTTAGAACTGCATGACTTTTCAAAGACTCAAAATTATCGTGACGTCATCCAGGCGCCATTTTGTAAAAATCAACTTATGATCATATCTTCATAACGGAAAGTAATTTTTCATTCATATTTATCATGAATAAGATCAATATCCTTCCGGTCAATTTCAGATCAAAAAAACGTGCGCAAATCCACGCGTACGCGTTCGTGCGCGCGTTTACGTGCGCGCAAAAATTTAAAATGCTCCAAATCATTCATAATTTTTTTTGCATACGTTTCAAGCCATATGGAGCATTTGACAAAAAATCACTCAAACGCGCATGCGCACGCGTTTTTTGCGAGTTCTGGCATTTTTCAACATATAATCGCCAAATTTTCTCTGTCATCGTGTTTTGCACATTGTTCGCAGGATATCTCAAGAATGGCAAAAGCCATTGTCATGAAACTTTTAATGATGATAGATCTTAGTCTAACTTAGAACTGCATGAATTTTCAAAGACTCAAAATTATCGTGACGTCATCCAGGTGCCATTTTGTAAAAATCAACTTATGATCATATCTTCATAACGGAAAGTAATTTCTCATTCATATTTATCATGAATAAGATCAATATCCTCCCGGTCAATTTCAGATAAAAAAACGTGCGCAAATCCGCGCGTACGCGTTTGTGCGCGCGTTTACGTGCGCGCAAAAATTTAAAATGCTCCAAATCATTTCCATTTTTTTTTGCACACGTTTCAAGCCATATGGAGCATTTGACAACAAATCACTCAAACGCGCATGCGCGCGCGTTTTTTGCGCGTTCTGGCATTTTGCAACATATAATCGCCAAATTTTCTCTGTCATCATGTTTGGCACATTTTTCCAAGCATTTTGATACCATGTTCATCCCTTTATCACTATTAATAACGGAATGAGCGACCGTTCAAGATAAATATCCTTGTGTGCGAGCTCATGTATTACATAGTATATATGGGCAAAAACATGCCTATAAAACGTCCATTGGGATGAACAAGGAATGCCAAGTTTTTTTCATATTTTGATAGAATATGAGTCGGAGATATGATTTCATAGCTTATTTGGCCATTAAATACATCTTGACGTCATCATAATGGCCTTGGAAGTCAAAATACAAAATTGCATATTATGACATCATTATATATTTTTTGAAAATTTAGTGTATTTCTCATAATATTGACTGATTTTATTCCAAATTGCGGTATCTTGTAGCTTAGGAAATTGCCTACAAGATCAATACACACTGCTTTTTATTTTATTGACGTCATTATAGTACAAAATTCAATTAAAGGCCACATTTCAGAATTTTCTTAATTTGCGTGTTAAGCCTAAGGAAGGTGAATTTGGTTCACATCATGAGTCTTCGTGACATTGATCTTTGAGCACTATTTAGCTTATTTGTACTCTATGTTCTCCCAAATTCTGATACGGTGTAGCTAATAAATTATCTACAATATTGACGTACATCATTTATCATTTCGATGAAATCATCATAGTGAAAATTTCAATTAAAGGCGACATGTCAGAATTTTCTTAGTTAGCGTGTTAGGCGACTTTTTCTGAAATCCTGATTCTACAAATCTCTATCGAATACCTGAAGGGGGCGCTATACAACTCTTAATCATGGTCTTTATCATATTTATAATCATTATCATTAGATCATCATCGGCACACTTTCATGATAACAAAATAGCACGTATCACCTAATTCGTCAAAGTGACGAATTAAAGTCTAGTTAGGTGATACGTACGAAGTCTACGTATCACCTATTGATTTCGTCAAGATTTTTATTTATTATTTATTTATTATTTATTATTCTTCCTCGATTTTGTTCGCAGGATATCTCAAGATTGAATAAAGCCATTGTCATGAAATTTTCAATGATGATAGACCTTAGTCTAACTTAGAACTGCGTGACTTTTCAAAGACTCAAAATAATCGTGACGTCATCCAGGCGCCATTTTGTGAAAATCAACTTATGATCATATCTTCATAACGGAAAGTAATTTTTCATTCATATTTATCACGAATTAGATCGATATCCGTCCGGTCAATTTCAGGTCAAGAAATGCGCGCAAAAATGCGCGTACGCTTTTGTCCGCGCGTTTACGCGCGCGAATTTTTTTAAAATGCTCCAAATCATCCCAAATTTTTTTTACATACGTTTCAGGCCATATAGAGCATTTGATAAAAAAATTACGCACACGTGCATGCGCGCGCGTTTTCGCGCGTACTTGCATTTTGCAACATAGAATCGCCGATTTTTTTCTGTCATCATATTTGGTACATTTTTCCAAGCATTTTGATAACTTGTTCACCTTTTATTAACGCAATGAGCGTCCGTCAAAGTTGACAGCACGCGCGGATTTGCGTTATCTTTATCTACAATACATGGGCAAAAACATGCCTATATAAAATTCATTGTAACTCTTTAGAATAGATAGAAACTCCTAATATTTTTTTCATATTTGGATAGATTATGAGTTGGAGATATCATTTCATGTCTCATTTGATCCTCAATTAACTCATGACGTCATCATAATGGCCTCCAAACTCAAAATTTCAATTTGCATATTATGACGTCATCATATTTTTGGAAAATTGATTGTATCTCTGTAAATATCGATCAATTTTCTTTCAAATTTCGATATGATGTAGCTAAAATAATTCTCTACAAGCTCAATATTCACCAATTTTCATTTTGACAAAGGCCTTATGCCGTATTTTAGCGATTAAAGGAGGCATGTCAATTTTTCACATTTTGCGTGTATTCTCTATGGGACATGACTTTTTCTCAAAACTGGATTCTACATTCCTGTCTTTCGCGAGCAAAATCTCCGTTGTTTTATCTTTGTTTTCGCTGAGCTTCGGATATGTTGTAGCTGAGACCATGGGCTACCATAAGTGTGCCCTTTATTTTTCGATTAGATGCCGGGATCATGCTCATATTTCACTTGCAAAGTAGGATTTTAGAATTCCATTTCCCGTTTACGTGTAATCGCTATGGGAGATGTTTTGGTATATCGGTAACGCACTTGACTTCCAACCTCGAGATCCCTGGTTCGAGTCCGGGTGTCTCCAACAATTTTTTGCTTCACTTTTTTTTTTCCTTTTGACCTTCATTGTACCATCACCTTTGATTATTTAAACACGTAGAATCGCAAATAATGTCATAAATAACCCTTTTTACTTTATTATTACCCTATTTTCACTTAATCCATTACTTTTTGCGTGTAATCCCTATGGGAGATGACTTTTTCTCAAATCTGGAGTCTACATTCCTGTCTTTTGCGAGCAATATCGCCGTTATTTCTGCTTGGATTTTGTTGATTTTTGAGTATGTTGTAGCTGAGACTATATGCTATCTAAATCACCTCTCATCTTTTCAATAAGATGTCATGATCGCGCTCATGATCATGATCATGATCATCATGATCATCATTATCTAATGATGATAATCATTTATCAATTACATTTTCATTTCTTTGAATAAGATAAAATCGTCAAAAGGTGTTCTTCATGATGTAAATTAGAGTCAAATGTGTAACTGGTTACTGCACAGGGTCAAAGGTCATATATCGTTTCAATCTATCTTCCCTAGATCCATGATGATCAAGGAGACACAATTTAATCTTGACATATGAATAGATCATAATGAGAGAAGCATATAAATGGGAGAAGCATTTTACAAAATAATATATCGTGTAATGCATTATTCTTTATGTAAACCATTATCATACGTATCACCTAATTCGTCTAAGTGACGAATTAAAGTCTAGTATTTATTTTGTGTCTGTATAGAAGAAATTATTATTATTCTTCCTCAATTTTGTTCGCAGGATATCTCAAGAATGGCAAAAGCCATTGTCATGAAACTTTCAATGATGATAGATCTTAGTCTAACTTAGAACAGCATGACTTTTCAAAGACTCGAAATTATCGTGACGTCATCCAGGCGCCATTTTGTAAAAATCAACTTATGATCATATCTTCATAACGGAAAGTAATTTTTCATTCATTTTTATCATGAATAAGATCAATATCCTTCCGGTCAATTTGAGATTAAAAAACGTGCGCAAATTCGCGCGTACGCGTTCGTGCGCGCGTTTACGTGCGCGCAAAAATTTAAAATGCTCCAAATCATTCCCAATTTTTTTTGCACACGTATCAAGCCATATGGAGCATTTGACAAAAAATCACTCAAACGCGCATGCGCGCGCATTTTTTGCGCGTTCTGGCATTTTGCAACATATAATCGCCAAATTTTCTATGTCATCATGTTTGGCACATTTTTCCAAGCATTTTGATACCATGTTAATCTCTTTATCACTATTAATAACGGAATGAGCGTCCGTTCAAGATAAATATCCTTGTGCGCGAGTTCATGTATTACATAGTATATATGGGAAAAAACATGCCTATAAAAAGTCCATTGGGATGAACAAGGAATGCCAAGTTTTTTTCATATTTTGATAGAGTATGAGTCGGAGATATGATTGCATAGCTTATTTGGCCATTAAATACATCTTGACGTCATCATAATGGCCTTGGAAGTCAAAATACAAAATTGCATATTATGACGTCATTATATTTTTTGAAAATTTAGTGTATTTCTCATAATATTAACTGAATTTCTTCTAAATTGCGGTATATTGTAGCTTAGGAAATTGCCTACAAGATAAAAAACACTACTTTTTATTTCATTGACGTCATCATAGTACAAAATTCAATTAAAGGCCACATGTCAGAATTTTCTTAATTTAAGTGTTATGCCTAAGGAAGGTGAATTTCGTTCAAATCATAAATCTTCATGACATTGATCTTTGAGCACTATCTAGCTTATTTGTATTCTATGTTCTTCCAAATTTTGATACGGTGTAGCTAATAAACTATCTACAATGTTGACGTACATCATTTATCATTTCGATGACATCATAATAGTGAAAATTTCAATTAAAGGTGACATGTCAGAATTTTCTTAGTTTGCGTGTTAGGCGACTTTTTCTGAAATCCTGATTCTACAAATCTCTATCGAATACCTGAAGGGGGCGCTATACCACTCTTAATCATGGTCTTTATCGTATTTATGATCATTATCATTAGATCATCATCGGCACACTTTCATGATAACAAAATAGCACGTATCACCTAATTCGTCAAAGTGACGAATTAAAGTCTAGTTATTTATTATTATTCTTCCTCGAATTTGTTCGCAGGATATCTCAAGACTGAATAAAGCCATAATCATGAATCTTTCAATGATGATAGATCTTAGTCTAACTTAGAACTGCGTGACTTTTCAAAGACTCAAAATCATCGTGACGTCATCCAGACGCCATTTTGTGAAAATCAACTTATGATCATATCTTCATAACAGAAAGCCATTTCTCATTCATATTTGTCACGATCAAGGTCAATATTTGTCGGGTCAATTTCAGATCAATAAATGCGCGCAAAAATGCGCGTACGCGTAGGTGCGCGCGTTAATGCGCGCGTAAAATTTAAAATTGCTCAAAATCGTCTTAATTTTTTTTTGCATACGTTTCAGGCCATTATAAGCATTTCATAAAAAATCGCGCAAAACACGCATTTTTGGACGTTTTCGTTCGTCACGGCCGAACGAAAAATAATTTCTCCGCAAAAGCTTTTGACCGAATATTCCTCATAATTTTCCGAACAATTTGATACCAAGTTTATCTCTTTATCATTATTAATAACGGAATGAGCGTCCGTTCAAGATAACCGTCCGCACGCGCGATTTATGTAATACATGGCATATACGGGCAAAAACATGCCCATAAAAAGTCCATTGGTATGAATAAGGACTGCCAATTTTTTTCCATATTTAGATAGAGTATGAGTCGAAGGTATGATTTCATATCTCATTTGGCCATTAAGTACATCTTGACGTCATCATAATGGCCTTGGAAGTCAAAAATACAAAAATGCATATTATGACGTCATTATGTTTATGGAAAATTTAGTGTATTTCTCTTAATATTCATCGATTCTCTTCTAGATTTTAATATGTTGTAGCCGAGGCAATCGTCTTCGAGATCAGTCCACACCAATTTTCATTTAAATGATGTCATCATAGTCAAAAATTCAATTAAAGGCCACATGTCAGAATTTTCGTCATTTGCGTGTTATGTCTATGGAGGGTGAATTTTGTCCACACTATGAATCTACATCGCATCCATCTTTCAGCACTATCTCGCTCATTTGTGCTTTGTTTTCTCCCAAATTTGGATATGTTATAGCTGAGACCATGGGCTATAAAAAAGGGCGACTTTGTTTTTTAATCAGATGTTGGGATCATGTTAAAATTTTCGATCGAAAGTTGAAATTGCAAATTTTGAAGGAATAGTTAGGTGATACGTAACGAAGTCAACGTATCACCTTTTGTTTTCGTCAAGATTTTTCTTTATTTATTATTATTAGGTGATACGTAACGAAGTCTACGTATCACCTTTTGATTTCGTCAAGATTGTTATTAGGTGATACGTAACGAAGTCTACGTATCACCTTTTGATTTCGTCAAGATTTTTATTCCTAGTATTCTTATTCTTCCTCGATTTTGTTCGCAGGATATCTCAAGACTGAATCAAGCCATCGTCATGAAACTTTCAATGATGATAGATCTTAGTCTAACTTAGAACTGCGTGACTTTTCAAAGACTCAAAATTATCGTAACGTCATCCAGGCGCCATTTTGTGAAAATCAACTTATGATCATATCTTCATAACGGAAAGTAATTTTTCATTCATATTTATCATGAATAAGATCAATATCCGTCCGGTTAATTTGAGGTCAATAAACGTGCGCAAATTTGCGCGTGCGCGTTCGTCCGCGCGTTTACGCGCGCGAATTTTTTTAAAATGCTCCAAATCATCCCAAATTTTTTTTACATACGTTTCAGGCCATATGGAGCATTTGATAAAAAAATTACGCACACGCACATGCGCGCGCGTTTTCGCGCGTACTGGCATTTTGCAACATAGAATCGCCGATTTTTTTCTGTCATCATATTTAGTACATTTTTCCAAGCATTTTGATAATTTGTTCACCTTTTATTAACGCAATGAGCGTCCGTCAAAGTTGACAGCACGCGCGGATTTGCGTTATCTTTATCCACAATACATGGGCAAAAACATGCCTATATAAAATTAATTGTAACTCTTTAGAATAGATAGAAACTCCTAATATTTTTTCATATTTGGATAGATTATGAGTCGGAAATATGATTTCATGTCTCATTTGATCCTAAATTAACTCATGACGTCATCATAATGGCCTCCAAACTCAAAATTTTAATTTGCATATTATGACGTCAGCATATTTTTGGAAAATTGATTGTATCTCTGTAAATATGGATCAATTTTCTTTTTAATTTTGATATGTTCTAGCTGAGACAATTTTCTACAAATGTGATATTCACAATTTTTATTTTTGACAAAAGTATCATGGTGCATTTTTGCGATTTAAGGAGGCATGTCAATTTTTCGCATTTTGCGTGTATTCTCTATGGGACATGACTTTTTCTCAAAACTGGATTCTACACTCCTGTCTTTCGCGAGCAAAATCTCCGTTGTTTTAGCTTCGTTTTCGCTGAGCTTCGGATATGTTGTAGCTGAGACAATGAGCTATCAAAAGTGTGCACTTCATTTTTCGATTAAATGCCGGGATCATGCTCATATTTCACTTGCAAAGTAGGATTTCTGAATTCCATTTCCTGTTTACGTGTAATCGCAATGGGAGATGTTTTGGTATCATCGGTAACGCACTTGACTTCCAACCTCGAGATCCCTGGTTCGAGTCCGGGTGTCTCCAACACTTTTTTTTTCACTTTTTTTTCCTTTTGACCTTCACTGTACCATCTCCTTTGATTATTTAAACACGTAGATTCGCAAATAATGTCATAAATAACCCTTTTTACTTTATTATTACCCTATTTTCACTTAATCCATTACTTTTTGCGTGTAATCCCTATGGGAAATGACTTTTTCTCAAATCTGGAGTCTACATTCCTGTCTTTTGCGAGCAATATCGCCGTTATTTCGGCTTGGATTTTGTTGATTTTTGAGTATGTTGTAGCTGAGACTATATGCTATCTAAATCAACCCTCATTTTTTCAATAAGATGTCATGATCGCGCTCATGATCATGATCATGATCATCACGATCATCATTATCATAATGATGCTAATCATTTATCAATTACATTTTCATTTCTTTGAATAAGATAAAATCGTCAAAAGGTGTTCTTCATGATGTAAATTAGAGTCAAATGTGTAACTGGTTACTGCACAGGGTCAAAGGTCATATATTGTTTCAATCTATCTTCCCTAGATCTATGATGATCAAGGAGACACAATTTAATCTTGACATATGAATAGATCATAATGGGAGAAGCATATGAATGGGAGAAGCAAAATAATATATCATGTAATGCATTATTCGTTATGTAAACCATTATCATACGTATCACCTAATTCGTCTAAGTGACGAATTAAAGTCTAGTTAGGTGATACGTAACGAAGTCAACGTATCACCTTTTGATTTCGTCAAGATTGTTATTTATTATTTATTATTATTCTTCCTCGAATTTGTTCGCAGGATATCTCAAGACTGAATAAAGCCATAATCATGAATCTTTCAATGATGATAGATCTTAGTCTAACTTAGAACTGCGTGACTTTTCAAAGACTCAAAGTCATCGTGACGTCATCCAGACGCCATTTTGTGAAAATCAACTTATGATCATATCTTCATAACAAAAAGCCATTTTTCATTCATATTTGTCATGATCAAGGTCAATATTTGTCGGGTCAATTTCAGGTCAATAAATGCGCGCAAAAATGCGCGTACGCGTAGGTGCGCGCGTTAACGCGCGCGTAAAATTAAAAACTGCTCAAAATCATCTTAAATTTTTTTTGCATACGTTTCAGGCCATTATAAGCATTTCATAAAAAATCACGCAAAACACGCATTTTTGCACGTTTTCGTTCGTCACGGCCGAACGAAAAATAATTTCTCCGCAAAAGCTTTTGACCGAATATTCCTCATATTTTTCCGGAAAATTTGATACCATGTTTAGCTCTTTATCACTATTAAAAACGGAATGAGCGTCCGTTCAAGATAACCGTCCGTACGCGCGATTTTTGTAATACATTGCATATATGGGCAAAAACATGCCTATAAAAAGTCCATTGGGATGAATAGGGATTGCCAATTTTTTTTTCATATTTAGATAGAGTATGAGTCGAAGGTATGATTTCATATCTCATTTGGCCATTAAGTACATCTTGACGTCATCATAATGGCCTTGGAAGTCAAAAATACAAAAATGCATATTATGACGTCATTATGTTCATGGAAAATTTAGTGTATTTCTCTTAATATTCATCGATTCTCTTCTAGATTTTAATATGTTGTAGTCGAGGCAATCGCCTTCGAGATCAGTCTACACCAATTTTCATTTAAATGATGTCATCATAGTACAAAATTCAATTAAAGGCCACATGTCAGAATTTTCGTCATTTGCGTGTTATGTCTATGGAGGGTGAATTTCGTTCACGTTATGAATCTACATCACATCAATCTTTCAGCACTATCTCGCTCATTTCTGCTTTATTCTCTCCCAATCTTGGGTATGTTATAGCTGAGACCATGGGCTATAAAAAAGGGTGACTTTGTTTTTAATCAGATGATGGGATCATGTTAAAATTTTCGATCGAAAGTTGAAATTGCAAATTTTGAAGGAATCATTAGGTGATACGTAACGAAGTCAACGTATCACCTTTTGATTTCGTCAAGATTGTTATTTATTAGGTGATACGTACGAAGTCTACGTATCACCTATTGATTTCGTCAAGATTTTTATTTATTATTTATTTATTATTTATTATTCTTCCTCGATTTTGTTCGCAGGATATCTCAAGATTGAATAAAGCCATTGTCATGAAATTTTCAATGATGATAGACCTTAGTCTAACTTAGAACTGCGTGACTTTTCAAAGACTCAAAATTATCGTGACGTCATCCAGGCGCCATTTTGTGAAAATCAACTTATGATCATATCTTCATAACGGAAAGTAATTTTTCATTCATATTTAGCACGAATTAGATCGATATCCGTCCGGTCAATTTCAGGTCAAGAAATGCGCGCAAAAATGCGCGTACGCTTTTGTCCGCGCGTTTACCGCGCGCGAAATTTTTTAAAATGCTCCAAATCATCCCAAATTTTTTTTACATACGTTTCAGGCCATATAGAGCATTTGATAAAAAAATACGCACACGTGCATGCGCGCGCGTTTTCGCGCGTACTTGCATTTTGCAACATAGAATCGCCGATTTTTTTCTGTCATCATATTTGGTACATTTTTCCAAGCATTTTGATAACTTGTTCACCTTTTATTAACGCAATGAGCGTCCGTCAAAGTTGACAGCACGCGCGGATTTGCGTTATCTTTATCTACAATACATGGGCAAAAACATGCCTATATAAAATTCATTGTAACTCTTTAGAATAGATAGAAACTCCTAATATTTTTTTCATATTTGGATAGATTATGAGTTGGAGATATCATTTCATGTCTCATTTGATCCTCAATTAACTCATGACGTCATCATAATGGCCTCCAAACTCAAAATTTCAATTTGCATATTATGACGTAATCATATTTTTGGAAAATTGATTGTATCTCTGTAAATATCGATCAATTTTCTTTCAGATTTTGATATGTTCTAGCTGAGACAATTTCTACAAATTCAGTGTTCACAATTTTAATTTTTGACAAAAGTATCATGGGTGTATTTTTGCGATTAAAGGAGGCATGTCAATTTTTCACATTTTGCGTGTATTCTCTATGGACATGACTTTTTCTCAAAACTGGATTCTACACTCCTGTCTTTCGCGAGCAAAATCTCCGTTGTTTTATCTTTGTTTTCGCTGAGCTTCGGATATGTTGTTGCTGAGACAATGGGCTACCATAAGTGTGTCCTTTATTTTTCGATTAGATGCCGGATCATGCTCATATTTCACTTGCAAAGTAGGATTTTAGAATTCCATTTCCCGTTTACGTGTAATCGCTATGGGAGATGTTTTGGTATATCGGTAACGCACTTGACTTCCAACCTCGAGATCCCTGGTTCGAGTCCGGGTGTCTCCAACAATTTTTTGCTTCACTTTTTTTTTCCTTTTGACCTTCATTGTACCATCTCCTTTGATTATTTAAACACGTAGAATCGCAAATAATGTCATAAATAACCCTTTTTACTTTATTATTACCCTATTTTCACTTAATCCATTACTTTTTGCGTGTAATCCCTATGGGAGATGACTTTTTCTCAAATCTGGAGTCTACATTCCTGTCTTTTGCGAGCAATATCGCCGTTATTTCTGCTTGGATTTTGTTGATTTTTGAGTATGTTGTAGCTGAGACTATATGCTATCTAAATCATCTCTCATCTTTTCATAAGATGTCATGATCGCGCTCATGATCATGATCATGATCATCATGATCATCATTATCATAATGATGATAATCATTTATCAATTACATTTTCATTTCTTTGAATAAGATAAAATCGTCAAAAGGTGTTCTTCATGATGTAAATTAGAGTCAAATGTGTAACTGGTTACTGCACAGGGTCAAAGGTCATATATCGTTTCAATCTATCTTCCCTAGATCCATGATGATCAAGGAGACACAATTTAATCTTGACATATGAATAGATCATAATGAGAGAAGCATATAAATGGGAGAAGCATTTTACAAAATAATATATCGTGTAATGCATTATTCTTTATGTAAACCATTATCATACGTATCACCTAATTCGTCTAAGTGACGAATTAAAGTCTAGTTATTTTATTATTATTCTTCCTCGAATTTGTTCGCAGGATATCTCAAGACTGAATAAAGCCATAATCATGAATCTTTCAATGATGATAGATCTTAGTCTAACTTAGAACTGCGTGACTTTTCAAAGACTCAAAGTCATCGTGACGTCATCCAGACGCCATTTTGTGAAAATCAACTTATGATCATATCTTCATAACAAAAAGCCATTTTTCATTCATATTTGTCATGATCAAGGTCAATATTTGTCGGGTCAATTTCAGGTCAATAAATGCGCGCAAAAATGCGCGTACGCGTAGGTGCGCGCGTTAACGCGCGCGTAAAATTAAAAACTGCTCAAAATCATCTTAAATTTTTTTTGCATACGTTTCAGGCCATTATAAGCATTTCATAAAAAATCACGCAAAACACGCATTTTTGCACGTTTTCGTTCGTCACGGCCGAACGAAAAATAATTTCTCCGCAAAAGCTTTTGACCGAATATTCCTCATATTTTTCCGGAAAATTTGATACCATGTTTAGCTCTTTATCACTATTAAAAACGGAATGAGCGTCCGTTCAAGATAACCGTCCGTACGCGCGATTTTTGTAATACATTGCATATATGGGCAAAAACATGCCTATAAAAAGTCCATTGGGATGAATAGGGATTGCCAATTTTTTTTTCATATTTAGATAGAGTATGAGTCGAAGGTATGATTTCATATCTCATTTGGCCATTAAGTACATCTTGACGTCATCATAATGGCCTTGGAAGTCAAAAATACAAAAATGCATATTATGACGTCATTATGTTCATGGAAAATTTAGTGTATTTCTCTTAATATTCATCGATTCTCTTCTAGATTTTAATATGTTGTAGTCGAGGCAATCGCCTTCGAGATCAGTCTACACCAATTTTCATTTAAATGATGTCATCATAGTACAAAATTCAATTAAAGGCCACATGTCAGAATTTTCGTCATTTGCGTGTTATGTCTATGGAGGGTGAATTTCGTTCACGTTATGAATCTACATCACATCAATCTTTCAGCACTATCTCGCTCATTTCTGCTTTATTCTCTCCCAATCTTGGGTATGTTATAGCTGAGACCATGGGCTATAAAAAAGGGTGACTTTGTTTTTTAATCAGATGATGGGATCATGTTAAAATTTTCGATCGAAAGTTGAAATTGCAAATTTTGAAGGAATCATTAGGTGATACGTAACGAAGTCAACGTATCACCTTTTGATTTCGTCAAGATTGTTATTAGGTGATACGTAACGAAGTCTACGTATCACCTATTGATTTCGTCAAGATTTTCTTTTTTTTTTTTTCTTTTATTATTCTTCCTCGATTTTGTTCGCAGGATATCTCAAGACTGAATAAAGCCATTGTTATGAATCTTTCAATGATGATAGATCTTAGTCTAACTTAGAACTGTGTGACTTTTCAAAGACTCAAAATCATCGTGACGTCATCCAGGCGCCATTTTGTGAAAATCAACTTATGATCATATCTTCATAACGGAAAGTAATTTTTCATTCATATTTATCATGATTAAGATTAATATCCGTCCGGTCAATTTTAGGTAAATAAACGTGCGCAAACGCGCGCGTACGCGTTCGTGCGCGCGTTAATGCGCGCGCAAAAATTTAAAATGCTCAAAATCGTTTAAAAAATTTTTTGCATACGTTTCAGGCCATTATAAGCATTTCGCAAAAAATCGCGCACACGCACATACGTGCGCGTTTCCGCGCGTACTGGCATTTTGCAACGTAGAATCGCCGAATTTTCTCTATCATCATATTTGGCACAATTTTCCAAGCATTTTGATAACTTGTTCACCTTTAAATAACGCAATGAGCGTCCGTCAAAGTTGGCAGCACGCGCGGATCTGCGTTATCTTTATCCACAATACATGGGCAAAAACATGCCTATACAAAATTCATTGTAACTCTTCAGAATAGATAGAAACTTCCAATATTTTTTCATATGTGGATAGATTTTGAAATGGAAATATGATTTCATGTCTCATTTTACCATCAATTAACTCATGATGTCATCATAATGGCCTCCGAACTCAAAATTTAAATTTGCATATTATGACGTTTGCATATTTTTGAAAAATTGATTGTATCTCTGTAAATATTGATTAATTTTCTTTCAAATTTCGAAATGTTCTAGCTGAAACAATTCTCTACAAATATAGTGTTCACAATATTTCATTTTGACAAAGGCATCATGGCGTATTTTTGCAATTAAAGGAGGCATGTCAATTTTTCACATTTTGCGTGTATTCTCTATGGGACATGACTTTTTCTCAAAACTGGATTCTACTTTCCTGTCTTTCACGAGCAAAATCTCCGTTGTCTTAGCTTAGTTTTTGCTGAGCTTCGAATATGTTGTAGCTGAGACAATAATCTATCACACGTGTGCCTTTCATTTTTCGATCAGATGCCGGGATTATGCTCATATTTCACTTGCAAAGTAGGATTTGAGAATTCCATTTCCCGTTTACGTGTAATCGCTATGGGAAATGTTTTGGTATATCGGTAACGCACTTGACTTCCATCCTCGAGATCCATGGTTCGAGTCCGAGTGTCTCCAACAATATTTGTCGTCATTTTATTTTTTGACCTTTCACTGTACCATCTCCTTTGAGTATTAAAACACATAGAATCGCAAATAATGTAATAAATAACCCTATTTTCTTTATTATTACCCTATTTTCACTTAATCCATTACTTTTTGCTTTTAATCCCTATGGGAGATGACTTTTTCTCAAATCTGGAGTCTACATTCCTGTCTTTTGAGCAATATCGCCGATATTTCTGCTTGGATTTTGTTGATTTTTGAGTATGTTGTAGCTGAGACAAGTTTCCACGAGATTTATGTAGACTATCTAACATTATCATGACGTTATCATAGTCAAAAATTCAATCATAGGTGACATGTCAATTATCATATAAAACAATCCTCAATCGGATACCTGAAGGGGGCGCTATACCACTTTCAATCATGGTCATCTGGAAGGCATTGTTCTCAATTGCATCTCTCTCTGTCCTCTCTCTTGCTCTTTTACTTCTCCTCTCATGTTCTGCCCCTCTCCTTTTTTGGTCTGTCTCTGCATCTATCTATCTCTCTTCTCTTTCACCCTCTCCCTCTCTCTCTCTCTCTCTCTTGCCTTGCGTCCCTCTTATTCTCTTGGTCTGTCTCCCTCTGCCCTACAGTTGAAACTTGACTCATGGATAGACCATAATGGGAGTAGTAAACGAAATATGAAATCGTAAAAATGCGTTCTTAATTATGTTACACATGAGGATACGTATCACCTAATTCGTCAAAGTGACGAATTAAAGTCTAGTTAGGTGATACGTAACGAAGTCTACGTATCACCTTTTGATTTCGTCAAGATTTTTATTTATTATTATTATTATTATTTATTCTTCCTCGAATTTGTTCGCAGGATATCTCAAGACTGAATAAAGCCATTGTTATGAATCTTTCAATGATGATAGATCTTAGTCTAACTTAGAACTGCGTGACTTTTCAAAGACTCAAAGTCATCGTGACGTCATCCAGGCGCCATTTTGTGAAAATCAACTTATGATCATATCTTCATAACGGATAGTAATTTTTCTTTCATATTTATCATGAATATGATCAATATCCGTTTGGTCAATTTCAGGTCAAAAAATGCGCGCAAAAATGCGCGTACGCTTTTGTCCGCGCGTTTACGCGCGCGAATTTTTTTAAAATGCTCCAAATCATCCAAAAATTTTTTTACATACGTTTCAGGCCATATGGAGCATTTGATAAAAAAATTACGCACACGCCCATGCGCGCGCATTTTCGCGCGTACTGGCATTTTGCAACATAGAATCGCCGATTTTTTTCTGTCATCATATTTGGTACATTTTTCCAAGCATTTTGATAATTTGTTCACCTTTTATTAACGCAATGAGCGTCCGTCAAAGTTGACAGCACGCGCGGATTTGCGTTATCTTTATCCACAATACATTGGCAAAAACATGCCTATATAAAATTAATTGTAACTCTTTATAATAGATAAAAACTCCTAATATTTTTTCATATTTGGATAGATTATGAGTCGGAGATATGATTTCATGTCTCATTCGATCCTCAATTAACTTATGACGTCATCATAATGGCCTCCAAACTCAAAATTTCAATTTGCATATTATGACGTCAGCATATTTTTGGAAAATTGATTGTATCTCTGTAAATATCGATCAATTTTCTTTCAAATTTTGATATGTTCTAGCTGAGACAATTTTCTACAAATCCAGTATTCACAATTTTTATTTTTGACAAAAGTATCATGGTGTATTTTTGCGATTAAAGGAGGCATGTCAATTTTTCACATTTTGCGTGTATTCTCTATGGGACATGACTTTTTCTCAAAACTGGATTCTACACTCCTGTCTTTCGCGAGCAAAATCTCCGTTGTTTTAGCTTCATTTTCGCTGAGCTTCGAATATGTTGTAGCTGAGACAATGAGCTATCACAAGTGTGCCCTTTATTTTTCGATTAGATGCCGGGATCATGCTCATATTTCACTTGCAAAGTAGGATTTCAGAATTCCATTTCCCGTTTACGTGTAATCGCTATGGGAGATGTTTTGGTATATCGGTAACGCACTTGACTTCCAACCTCGAGATCCCTGGTTCGAGTCCGGGTGTCTCCAACAATTTTTTGCTTCACTTTTTTTTCCTTTTGACCTTCACTGTACCATCTCCTTTGATTATTTAAACACGTAGAATCGCAAATAATGTCATAAATAACCCTTTTTACTTTATTATTACCCTATTTTCACTTAATCCATTACTTTTTGCGTGTAATCCCTATGGGAGATGACTTTTTCTCAAATCTGGAGTCTACATTCCTGTCTTTTGCGAGCAATATCGCCGTTATTTCTGCTTGGATTTTGTTGATTTTTGAGTATGTTGTAGCTGAGACTATATGCTATCTAAATCACTCCTCATTTTTTCAATAAGATGTCATGATCGCGCTCATGATCATGATCATGATCATCATGATCATCATTATCGTAATGATGATAATCATTTATCAATTACATTTTCATTTCTTTGAATCAGATAAAATCGTCAAAAGGTGTTCTTCATGATGTAAATAAGAGTCAAATGTGTAACTGGTTACTGCACAGGGTCAAAGGTCATATATTGTTTCAATCTATCTTCCCTAGATTCATGATGATCAAGGAGACACAATTTAATCTTGACATATGAATAGATCATAATGGGAGAAGCATATAAATGGGAGAAGCATTTTACAAAATAATATATTGTGTAATGCATTATTCGTTATGTAAACCATTATCATACGTATCACCTAATTCGTCTAAGTGACGAATTAAAGTCTAGTATTTATTTTGTGTTTGTATAGAAGAAATTATTATTATTCTTCCTAAATTTTGTTCGCAGGATATCTCAAGAATGGCAAAAGCCATTGTCATGAAACTTTCAATGATGATAGATCTTAGTCTAACTTAGAACTGCATGACTTTTCAAAGACACAAAATTATCGTGACGTCATCCAGGCGCCATTTTGTGAAAATCAACTTATGATCATATCTTCATAACGGAAACTAATTTTTCATTCATATTTATCATGAATAAGATCAATATCCTTCCGGTCAATTTCAGATAAAAAAAAGTGCGCAAATCCGCGCGTACGCTTTTGTGCGCGCGTTTACGTGCGCGCAAAAAATTCAAATGCTCCAAATCATCCCAAATTTTTTTTGCATACGTTTCAAGCCATATAAAGCATTTGACAAAAAATCCCTCAGACGCGCATGCGCGCGTGTTTTTTGCGCGTTCTGGCATTTTGCAACATAAAATCGCCAAATTTTCTCTGTCATCATGTTTGGCACATTTTTCCAAGCATTTTGATACTATATTCATCTCTTTATCACTATAAATAACGGAATGAGCGTCCGTCCAAGATAAATATCCGCGCGCGCGAGGTAATGTATTACATAGCATATATGGGCAAAAACATGCCTATAAAAAGTACATCGGGATGAATAAGGACTGCCATTTTTGTTTGATATTTAGACACAGTATGAGTTGGAGATATGATTTCATATCTTATTAGGCCATGAAATACATCTTGACGCCATCATAATGGCCTTGAAATCAAAATACAAAATTGCATATTATGACGTCATTATATTTATGGAAAATTTAGTATATTTATCATATTATTGACTGATTTTCTTCCAAATTTCGGTTTCTTGTAGTTGAGGCAATTGCCTTCAAGATAAATACACACTTCTTTTTATTTCATTGACGTCATCATAGTACAAAATTCACTTAAAGGCCACATTTCAGAATTTTCTTAATTTTCGTGTTATGCCTAAGGAAGGTGAATTTCGTTCACATCATGAATCTTCATGACATTGATCTTTGAGCACTATCTAGCTTATTTGTATTATGTTCTCCCAAATTTTGATACGGTGTAGCTAATAAATTATCTACAATATTGACGTACATCATTTATCCTTTCGATGACATCATCATAGTGAAAATTTCAATTAAAGGTGACATGTCAGAATTTTCTTAGTCTGCGTGTTAGGCGACTTTTTCTGAAATCCTGATTCTACAAATCTCTATCGAATACCTGAAGGGGGCGCTATACCACTCTTAATCATGGTCTTTATCGTATTTATGATCATTATCATTGGATCATCGGCACACTTTCATGATAACAAAATAGCACGTATCACCTAATTCGTCAAAGTGACGAATTAAAGTCTAGTATTTATTTTGTGTCTGTATAGAAGTTCAAATTATTATTATTCTTCCTAAATTTTGTTCGCAGGATATCTGAAGAATGGCTAAAGCCATTATCATGAAACTTGCCATGATGATAGATCTTAGTCTAACTTAGAACTGCGTGACTTTTCAAAAACTCAAAGTTATCGTGACGTCATCCAGGCGCCATTTTGTGAAAATCAACTTATGATCATATCTTCATAACGGAAAAGTATTTCTCATTCATAATTATCATGATTAAGATCAATATCCTACCGGTCAATTCCAGGTCAATAAACGTGCGCAAATGCGCGCGTGCGCGTTCATCCGCGCGTTTACGCGCGAGCAAAAATTTAAAATGCTCTAAATCATCCCAAATTTTTTTTGCATACGTTTTAGGCTATATGGAGCATTTGAAAAAAAATTATGCTCATGCTCATGCGCGCGCGTTTTTTGCGCGTACTAGCATTTTGCAACAGAGAATCGCCGAATTTTCTCTATCATCATATTTGGCACATTTTCCAAGCATTTTGATAACTTGGTAACCTTTTAATAACGCAATGAGCGTCCGTCAAAGTTGACAGCGCGCGCGGACCTGCGTTTTCTTTATCCACAATACATGAGCAAAAACATGCCTATACACAATTCTTTGTAACTCTTCAGAATAGATAGGAACTCCCAATTTGTTTTCATATTTAGATAGATTATGGGTCGGAGATATGATTTCATGTGTCATTTGACCCTCAATTAACTCATGACGTCATCATAATGGCCTCCGAACTCAAAATTTAAATTTTGATAGTATGACGTTTGCATATTTTTGGACAATTGATTGTATCTCTGTAAATATTGATTTTTTTTCTTGCAAATT
Organism: Strongylocentrotus droebachiensis; assembly: GCA_035222895.1. Classification (NCBI taxonomy): domain Eukaryota; kingdom Metazoa; phylum Echinodermata; class Echinoidea; order Camarodonta; family Strongylocentrotidae; genus Strongylocentrotus; species Strongylocentrotus droebachiensis. The sequence continues at coordinate 147,574 of JAVYIG010002535.1, read as the reverse complement.
TTGATATGTTTTAGCTGAGATAATTTTCTACAAATGCAGTGTCCACATTTTTCCAGTTTGACAAAGGTATCATGTCGTATTTTTGCGATTAAAGGAGGCATGTCAATTTTTCACATTTTGCGTGTTTTGTCTATGGCACATGACTATTTCTCAAAACTGGATTCTACATTTCCCTCTTTCGCGAGCAATATCTCCGTTGTTTTAGCTTTGTTTTTGCTGAGCTTCGGGTATGTTGTAGCTGAGACGAAAGGCTATCTCCAGTGTTCACTTTATTTTTCGATCATATGCCGGGATCATGCTCATATTTCACTTGCAATGTAGGACTTCAGAATTCCATTTCCCGTTTACGTGTTATCGCTATGGGAGATGTGTTGGTATATCAGTAACGCACTTGACTTCCAACCTCGAGATCCCTGGTTCGAGTCCGGGTGTCTCCAACAATTTTTTCTTAACTTTTTTTTCCTTTTGACCTTTCACTGTACCATCTCCTTTGATTATTTAAACACGTAGAATCGCAAATAATGTCATAAACAACCCTTTTTACTTTATTATTACCCTATTATCACTTAATCCATTACTTTTTGCGTGGAATCCCTATGGGAGATGACTTTTTCTCAAATCTGGATTCTACATTCCTGTCTTTTGCGAGCAATATCGCCGTTAGTTCTGCTTGGATTTTGTTGATTTTTGAGTATGTTGTAGCTTAGACTATATGCTATCTGAAGCAATCCTTATTTTTTCAATAAGATGTCAGGATCGCGCTCATGATCATGATCATTATCATCATGATCATCATTATCATAGTGATGATAATCATTTACCAATTACATTTTCATTTCTTTGAATGAGATAAAATCGTCAAAAGGTGTTCTTCATGATGTCAATTAGAGTCAAATGTGTAACTGGTTACTGCACATGGTCAAAGGTCATATATTGTTTCAATCTATCTTCCCTAGATCCATCATGATCAAGGAGACACAATTTAATCTTGACATATGGATAGATCATAATGGGAGAAGCATATAAATGGGAGAAGCATTTTATAAATTAATATATCGTGTATTGCATTATTCGATATGTAAACCATTATCAAACGTATCACCTAATTCGTCTAAGTGACGAATTAAAGTCTAGTATTTATTTTGTGTCTGTATAGAAGAATTTGTTATTATTCTTCCTCAATTTTGTTCGCAGGATATCTCAAGAATGGCTGAAGCCATTGTCATGAAACTTTCTCTGAAGATCGATCTTAGTCCAACTTAGAACTGCGTGACTTTTCAGTGACGCCAGGGCATCGTGACGTCATCATGACGTCATTATGTGAAATATCATTAATGGGCGTATCTCAGCCATGCAATACCAATTTCATTTCAAATTTAGCAACAATCATGCTTAGGTCATGGGTCAGAAATTTAGCCCACGCAAATGCGCCTGCCCCTTATAACTTGCGCGTACACGTGCGTCAAAAAGAAATTAGAAAACAAATTGCTCAAAACTCCAAACTAAGTAATTTTGCATACGTTTCAGACATTTTTAAGCGTTTCAAAAATTTCCGCGCGTGTGGGTCAGCGCGCGCTCATTTACGTTTGTAACGCACGTGGATCGAATTTCTTCCTTTTTTTGCTCGTTTTGAAATAATGATACTCTCATTAACAATCCCTGTAAATTTCAGTCATTTTTTTACTCAAATTGATGTCATATGCGCGCGTCAAAGATAACATCACGCGCATGCGCACATTTCCCAGATTAAAAAAAAACATTACTATGTTTAATTGCCCATAACTTCTTTAAATGATCGGATACCCCAACTGTTTTATGATATGTGGATAGAGTATGATTTGTAGATATTATTTCCTACATCTTTTTGGCTAATCGGATTTCTCGACATAATCATATTGCCCGTTAAAATTAATATATTTAATTTCAATCGATTTTAATTGATTTCGTAATCAACGACAATCCACTTTTAACCATATATCATTTATCTTTATTCAAATCTCTCCCGAATTCTAATATGTAGTAGCTGAGGTTATGATCTAAGTTCCTAATACAACTTATTTTCTTTCTTGATGACGGAATCATGAAGAAAATTGTGGTCAAAGACGATGGGTCAAAATCAAACTTCCATTTTTGTCTCTTTGTTTACCATCCTGGCCTCGATGATTGCTAAGCTCCTTTCCTTTCCGAATAATATCTTCAGCTATCTACAGTTCCACGCATTACTTTAAAAAACATTCAACACTCGTTGCCTCTCATTTTATCTCTTTCTTACATTATTTCCTGTTAATTCAACTCTGGTCTAATTCACATTCCTTATACAGTGACAGTATATATTCATCCGATATTTAAAGATTGTATTATCAAGCAACTAGCTAATGTCACGTCGACAACTAAAAAATAATTGCTAATGTATTCCCACATTTATTTTGACTTTTTATTTTCGCCGGGACATCGTGACGTCATACACTATTCACTTTTTAATATTCAGGCATAAGCTCTAATATATCAATTACATTTTCATTTCTTTGAATGAGATAAAATCGTCAAAATGCGTTCTTCATGATGTAAATTAGAGTCGAAGGTGTAACTGGTTACTATACAAGGTCAATGGTCATATATCGTCTCAATCTATCTTCCCTAGATCCGTGATGATCAAGGAGACACAATTTAATCTTGACATATGGATAAATCGTAATGGGAGAAGCAATTTATAAAATAATATATCGTGTAATGCATTATTCGTTTTGTAAACCATTATCATACGTATCACCTAATTCGTCTAAGTGACGAATTAAAGTCTAGTTTTTGTTGTTTTAGTGTATAGGCGTTTGCCATTCAGAAGTGTACCTATCCTTTAAACAAAGCCCCATGTCTGATAGACGCCGAGCGACTGAAAAGAGACTAATCCCGAAAACCAGAGTGAACGCCAGAGCGAGTGGCCCAGCCACTCGATCGTAGTCTGCAAGCACAGACCCTAATTTGACACTTTATCAAAAAATCATTGTGCCTTGAGAGAAGCCTAGTCCAGCTACCTACTGGTTGTGTCAGGAGCAGCTACAGTGCAGGGCCTATGGTAGTATTATAGTGCAGACTCACTTTTACGACTGACCAGGGTTTGTGCTTGCAGACTAACTCGATCACCCGTTCACCCCGGGTCTCTAGACTCCTCTCAGCCGCTGATAGGGGTGGAATATAGCCAGAATCACGAGGCCTTGTCAGGCACGGATCCAGGATTTTCAAATAGGGAGGGGGGGGGGGGGGGGGGGCGGGTGGGGGCGGAAATTTGGAAAGTGTGGAGACCATTTTTTTCAACTCAACATACCAATACTGACAAGGTCATCTTAGAAGCACCATACCGGTACAATTTTTGACATTTCCATCGGGGGGGGGGGGGGGGGGGGCTGAAGCCTCTTGCCCGAAAAAAAAGTAATTTTCTGGTTTCACAATTCGGCTAGTGAGCGAAGCGAGCGAGCAAAAATTTGTGCATAATATGTATTTTGTGAAAGTGTTATATATCACCAAAATAAACGAGAAAAGATATCAAAAATTCATATTCGGGCATCTTGCTGTCCCCCCCCCCCCCCATTACGTGCGAAGCGCAGAAGCTTTGATCTTACATGAAATTATGAGAGAAAGAAGAGGATTCGTTGTACCATCCTCGACTCTCAATCCTCGTCTGAATTCAGTTCCTCCCCCCTCCCGCGCGAAGCGCGGAAGCTTTGACCTTTCATAGTTTAATGAAATTATTAGAGGAAGAAGATAATTGGTTGTTCCATTCTCGATTTGTAATCCTTCTCTGAATTCAGTCCCCCCCCCCCCCCCCCTCACGCGCGAAGCGCGGAAACTTTGACGTTTCATTAAATTATTAGAGAAAGAAGACCATTCGTTGTATCATTCTCGACTCTGAATCCTTGTTTGAATTTAGTTTCCCCCCTGGATCCGCCACTGCTTGTCAAAAGGCTAGCGTGTACCCCCGCCCTTGATTCCTACACATCGATAGCTAATTAAGGCCAGCTTGTGCTCTTGCTTACTCAGGATGTTTGCATGTTAGCATCATATTCATGCTCGTAAAATATCTGCTTCCAGGATCACTATTTCATGTTAGTTTATCATCAGTATTTTCGAACAATTATCTTCATGTTGCAATATTTTTCATGATTTATGTTTCATCTGTTGTTTCTGCCAAAATTGATTGTCTTTAGGTTACGGCAGCCAACATTTCAATGACTTACCACAGAAAAGACTTTGTTGATCTTGAGGATCATTGAATTAAGATATTGGTTGCTTGTATTTTTATAATCATTAATAATATCTCATATAAATATCAACGGCCGCTACACTTATTTTAATGATGTTATGTAATGATATTCCATCCAAATCTTGACGAATTTAGTTCAAATAAATAAATAAATACAATCCTCTACATTGATTTTCTGCCTGGGAAATTTTATGAAGAGGCTATCTAAATGTCCAATTTAAATTGATAAATCAGATTAAAGGTAATCCAAAGTATTGGTATGGGATCAGTACTTATATTTGCTTTAAATCGGTTTGTCTCGATTTATGTGTCTTAGGAATTTGACATATTCAAGCTGAAATCTGATATTATTCATCCAAGGTCGGAATTCAACCAGCCCACCATTTTATTCTTAAGTTACGAAGAACACAAAACATCACATTTACAAGGGGTGTGAATACAACTTTGTAAAAGAGGTAGGTTGGAATCGTTATTTATATATCACATTAATTTGTTTGAATTAACAAATGCACCGTGATGTTGGTTGTACATTACATTTGATCAGGTGTGGAACAACCACCGTACCATTAGACGCTGTTAGAAGATATGGGGTAATTATCACATGCGATCCCCTACTACGTGATATTATGCTTTGAAATACGATGTTGAAATTCATCCGGCAATTATTTTCGATTATTATTTATGTAATTTAATGACTACAACGTGCAGTTTAATGTTAGCATGGTAAAATCCTTGTAAGACTTTAATTCATCGAATATTAATTTTGCAGAAGGGTGCATTGAGAATAATCCATAACGTCTACTTTCGTCCCCACACTAACCACTTATTTTGTACAAGACAACATTCTGAAAAAAGTTGATTCGTATGATTGGTACCTCGGTATCTTCATGTTCCAACTAATTAAAAACGAGTTACCTCTCCAGATATCCTTCATTTTTCAACAACAACAAAATAAAAAAATCATGCCCCACCAGACAGTGGAACCACTTCCATACTCCCCGAATGAGAACAGCTTTCGCACAAAAAACAATTATTTACACCGGTCCAGTATTTTGAAATAACATAAACATAAAGCTGAAAATTAATTGTCTAAACACATATGCATGAATGTATGTGCCGCCGCCGGTCAGCTGCATTGTTGATATTGCTCGCTATACATGAATCTTGGTTTGTTTGACTCTCGACTCAATCCCTTTCTCCCTCGTTTTACTGATCTAACCTCCTTTTTCTAGAGCATTTGCAATAATTCATTTTCCCTTTTTATCTTTCTTTCTTTTTGCCTTCAACTATTTTCCTTCTTATTATCCTCTCTTTATTTTTTATTTCTTTGTCCCCCACCCCCCCCCAAACAAATATCATAATTTCTTACTATATATTTGCTAATTTATTGATTTTCTAAGCATACTTTGTTCAAGATAAATTGTAAAACAGCATCTGAGGAACTAACACTTTAACAAGGTCTGCTTCAAGTTTGTTTCCTCTTTTCTCGTGCTATTTCTGTTATATTTGTCGTTTCATTGTATATATTTGTTTGTAATATTCTTATTCCCTGTATTATGTTTTGCATCAGAAATGAGATCATTTGAATTTGAATTGTCCTCGGGGGGGGGGGGGGGTAAATCTCCGGGTGCTAACTTCCTGGGGATAGTTGTTCTTGGGGGTTATTTTCCGGGGGTGATATTGCAGGGGGTAATTGTCCTGATACGGATCTTGTTTAATGTAAAAGCTACACGCGTAAACATCTTTACAAATGATTTCAATATCCGTTCGTTTCCTTTTAGAATGTTCCTTTTAAATATTTTTGTTTTCGTTTACCATTACTACGAGCCCAGCCGTAGAAAAAACTTATTCACCTACGATACTGTGACATACAAAGAGAGTGCCAGTCCGTATATCATGGTATGAATAATGAGATCTGGCATATATATTGGTGTGGTTTCCACGAAGAGTATTTATTTTGTCTCTTTCTCTCTCTCTCTCTCTATCTCTCTCTCTCTCTCTCTCTCTTGTGTTTGAAAAACCAGGGTTCTTGAGTAAACCCATATTGTTTACATAATTTAAATAAAAAGAAGGGAAATAAGGAAACAAAATACCCGCACACAATTAATTCCTTGACAGAATGTTTTTAGTTTATAGAATGTCGGTTGGTGATTTTGTCTTTGGAGCAGCAAACATAAAACAATTCGCGTATAAACCACAAACCACAAACGCAGCCCCCCTCCCCCACCCCATTTTCCTTTTTGATTTTCCGTAATTATTTGTATTTGATTAATTTTTTAGAACAAAATAAATAATTATTTGTTATCATAATGACACAGTTCGATTAACTTAATGCATCTACAATTAAACAATTACGATCAATTTTGTTTGTGTGTGTGCTATTGAATTTAGCTATAATACACATTTTAACCCCTTTCCTTATTACGAAACCATTATTAAAATACCACCCAAAACATGCCCTTAAACCCCACAACCATCACCGCAATGCGTTCCCCTCCACACACGCTCACAACCACAATGGCGGTGACAAAAATGACAAAAGGAGAGACAAAGTATGGCTAGACCTACATTATGCCCAACATATTTTTGTATGGCCCGTTTGAGGTTCATGACTGTTTTCTTAAACACTGTGGGGGCAATTATTGATGAGTTTAAGTTCTAAATTCTAGAATACATTTATTTAGATTTAGATATTGATTTATAAACAAATGTATACAAATTATAATTAAATGAAACTCGAATGTGGAAATTCAAAACATAATAAAACAGTGACTGTAAAACAAGAGCCTGGCGTACCCTTAACCACCCCACCCCTCCAAAAAAGGGTTTACATTTGCAACAGAAAATTAGGAATTGTCTAGATTCGCTAGTATAATATATTTAAATGATTGAGTTGTGAGAGAGGTACTCAGAATTAATGTATAGAGGTCTATCCTCCCCCCCTTGCCTTACATATTTACATTTACAAATAGAAGATTTGGAATTGTCTAGATTCGCTAGTGTAGTAGACTCAAATGATTGAATTGTTGGAAAAGTACTCAGATACTTAGTAGTTGATATATATCGCCCCCCCCCCTCGTCTTACATGTTTACATTTACAACAGATGATTAGGCATTGTCTAGATTCGCTAATGTAATATATTTTAATGATATAATTGTGGGAAAAGTAGTCAGATGCAAATACATTTGATATATATCTAGGACCCCTCTTCTGTCTGAGTTTTCTCGAATATTATTATTTTAGCAAGTAATGTTTGTCTCAAAGCAGAACGAAGTAATACCCGAATGTAGAAATGCTTACATTTTAAACAGTTTTCTATTGTGATTTAACTCTAAAGAATCTATTCAATAAATATGTTTTTGAGCTTCTAAGCACCCACGCTCCTCAGGTTATAATGAGTGAAAAGGAATTTTGTTGTAATGTAAAATTTACCAGCGTGAACGTCATTGCAAAATTATTTTAATCAAGGTACGTTACCTTCCAGAATATTCCTTTCAAATGTATTTTTTGTGTGTACCCTTGAACTTAATTATTATTGTAGCGAGCAATGTCTGTATAAAAGCAGAACGAAGTAATATACCCAAGCGTGGCCATGCCTAAACTTCAAACAGTTTTCCTTTGTGAATTTACTCTCAAGAATCTATTCAATACGTATGTTTTTGACCTTCTAAGCACACACGCTTCTCAGGTTTTATTGAGTGAAAAAGATTTTTCTTTAATGTAAAACCTTCCAGCGTGAACGTCATTAGTCTTCTTCAGACGGGGTTTTGCTAGTCGGTGTAAGTTAATCCCGGCAGCAGTAAATACCTCATGCATATTTCACTTACACCAATAGTTGTCCACACGCTCTTACTCGGACCAACTTGCCACAAGTAAGTTAAAACGACCTTTCACCGACCAGCGTAACTTATACAGAGAAGATATTCCCGGGTGTAAATGAGAGCAGAGCCATGTATACACAGAGTTTGGCCAACCCGGTTCGAGTTGGACACAATACGGCGAATACTGCTTTGTTGAGCAAGCACAAAACAAAAGAATATGCGCCGTGTTGTGACTACACCACACTATGGCACAAGCCATTGTCAACTGCAAATGCAACTGCAAACTGACAACTGCAAATGTGTTCCCAGACCCACTCTGTTTAAACAAAAAAAGCTTCCGGTAGAATCAAAAGACAAAGTGAAACAAGTATTCATTACAGCGAAAGAATGATGACAAAATGAATCGATGCAATTGCACGTTGGCAGCTTATGACAATAATTTATGTTATCTAATTTGACCTAATAAAATGTAATATGAAAAGGTGAAATCGAATAGAAATAGCTTTGAGGTCAAAGATCTGCCGTATTACTGTACATTTCGATATTAAAGGTAATATTAAGTTTTAATATGGGGTCATGAACGTGCAGTTTAATGTACTATTGATGACCCTTCAATTCGATTGTTGCCTAAATGGAACTGCATATGGTACGTCTGCTTATACATTAGGACAATAGCTCTTCTCCCATACAAGTACTTCTAAAATGTGTCGCGGACTAAATACTCGGAATTATCTTCTCACGCGATGGTATTTGTTTTGAATACTGTTTGATACTGAATCAATTAATTGCAATATAATTTACTTTTCAAACATGAGAGCAAAGAGCAACGCATTCCCATGTACATGACTAGGCTATAAGTGGATACATGGTTTCTGCAACAGAACACAATTGAAACAATGAGAAATGGAAGTAACGTGCTGAATCCATACGAAACATAGACATTATATTTATGGGCTACGTCGTTATTTTAAAGCTTTATTTGCTTGAAACTTGTATCCGTATGAAAAAACAAAGTTATAGAGAAAAGGGGAAAGGGATGACTAAACAAAAAATATGAAAAAAGGAATTGTATAGAGCGCTAGGTTTCTATATACACTAATATCATGATGATAATCACAACTGTTGATTTTACAACATAGAAGTTGATATAGAAACTGAAGCCCTGTAATCTAAACACATAATTACGACTAAAAATATTAACAAGAATTTAAAATGTTAATATGATACCACATGACTAACATATATATCCAATGGTTTAGCCTCTGACCACTCCATTGTATCATTGAATTTTTCATTATGTACCCCCGAAAGAGGTAGAGGTTACTGGAAACTAAACTGCAGTTTGTTTATACAGAAAGATGCCGGATTTATCAAATTTATTAAAACTAAAATTGAAGAATTTAAAATTGATAATGTTGATTCGGCTAGTAATCCACACATCCTTTGGGACTCATTTAAGTGCATCATTGCAGGCTACTGTATGGAATATTCAGCAAGGAAAAAAAAGGAGAGGAATGGTGCTAAATTGAAATTAGACCAAGACATTACACGTTTGAAACAGTCTTTAAACAGCTCACAGAATGAACAAGAGTCTACAGAAATTCTTGAAAAAATTAGGGCTTTAGATAAAAAATTAGAAGAAATTTATGATTTTGAAACAAGTGGTGCCATCATTCGCTCCCGTGCTAGGTGGGCAGAGGAAGGTGAAAAAAGTACCAAATACTTCTGTAACCTAGAGCAACGGAGGGCACAAAAGAAAAGTATATATAAGTTGAAGACTAATGATGGTGCGCCACTCACCAGCACTCGTGAAATTATGAAAGAGTTATATAACTTTTATTCTAATTTATATTCCTCTAACTGGACTGAAAATTCAAGTAATGTCACAGATGCTTTTGTAGACAATTTAGAAATTCCACAACTTTCTGAAGAACAAAAGAGAAAACTAAATCAGCCTTTTACCAAAAATGAGATTTTTAACTCCTTGAAATCCATGCCTTCAAATAGCTGCCCTGGTCTGGACGGTCTACCAAAATAATTTTATGTCTTATTTTTCAATGAAATATGTGATATGTTAATTGATTCTTATAGTTATGCTTTTACATCTGGTATTATGTCACAGACTCAAAGAACAGGTGTGATAACCCTTATCCCCAAAAAGGATAAAGATCATATGTTCATTAAGAATTATAGACCAATCTCCCTTTTGTCTGTTGATTACAAAATTATCGCTAAATGTTTTGCATTGAGATTAAAATCTATTTTGTCAGATATCATACATAGAGACTAGTCAGGATTTTTAAAAGGTAGAAATATAGCTCACAATATAAGACTTATAATAGATTTAATTGATCATACAAACACACAGGATATTCCTGGAGCTCTATTACTTCTTGATATTGAAAAGGCTTTTGATAGCGTGGAACATGAGTATCTGAATAGAATGTTTTAATGCCGGCAATTATTTTATTAGTTGGATTAAGAGCTTTTACAATACAAGAAATACATATATTATAAATAATGGTTATTTGTCACCAGTTGTCAGCATGAATAGAGGGATATTTCAAGGCTGCCCTATATCACCGTACTTTTGTTTAATGGCTATAGAGATTTTAGGCATTTTAATCCGAAATAACAGGCTTATAAAAGGAATCCAAATTGGTAATCAGGAATACAAGATCAGTATGTATGCTGACGATACCACCTGTTTTTTTAATGGAGACTTGGAATCTATTAATCAATTGTTCAATACTTTTGATTCCTTTAGTAAGTTTTCTGGCTGCAAAGTTAATATGAAGAGCTTAATTCCAAAAGGCGCTAAATCCATTTTTTTACCAAAATGGAGTTATTAGTATGAGTACATACTAGTTGCACATGTGCATTTAAATCACCATTCCTTTTCTCAAAATAATTTTCAGAAATATGAAAAAAATTGACACAAAAAATTTGTTTAGTTCCAAAAGGCGCTAAATCCAAAAGTGTTTAATTCCAAAAGGCGCTATATCCACCTCGTGTGTTTCGATCAATCAGAGCGCAGTATTGTTCTAGTGACCCGGATTGACAACAGCTTTTAGCTTGCTGCTTGCATCGAGATCGATCATATTGCTGCAGTATTTACAGTGTTTTGACAGTCTTTAGCTCACTTAGCAGCATGGATGAGGAAGGGGTACCAGTTGAGAGAACCAACAATCCAAGAAAAAGGAAGCGAAACGAAAAATAATGGGCCAAAAACCAGAACAAGGAAGATCATAACAGCGCTCATGGTAAGTTCAGTCCCACTTACTCATTTTTGTGTTAGTGTGTAATTAAGTGCAGATGCATTTGCATTATATTGCATTGAATGAATTGTAATACTATAAGTAATAGTCTAACTAAGACTATTGCAATTCTGTTTGCATGTAGTATGAGCTCAAGGCTTAACCAAAACGAATTACTAGATACAATTTTGTAATTAAACTGAGGCCTAGGGTAAATTACGTGTTTACTGCCGCGCCACGGCTTCGCCTTCGCCGGCTTCAGTCACTGGTCACTGGCTTTGGTCACTATCTGCCCTGGTGCAGTAGTTTATGGATATTTCACAAGCATTAGTGTAATGAGAATTTGCCATCTATTAAGAAAATATCTGCTGTAAGTCTGTATCTAAACATTTTGTATTTGAGTGCAGTCATAATCGGTGTTTTGTTAAATTTGAAGAATTTGTTTTCGTGGAATACCTGATGTTTATCATGATGACTTTCGTTTTATCAATAGGGAAGCAACCAGCCATTGGATGCCAGCACATACCTCACAGCTTTTGTAAGGCGTCTTTGCTGACAGAAGGAGACATCACAGATACTTTCCAGGACTGCTACAGAGACTTGAACAAGCCGCGGCAAGATTCATTCATGATGTGCCACTTCCAACTCAATCCAGTCATGCGCCATCAAGGAAATGGTCCTCAACCAAGGAGAGAGCGGAACTATGCCCCAACATTTCAAGTAAGTTTTAATCGAGTCATTTAAAAAAAATATCATTTGCTTGCAAATCAAATTGTTGAATACAGATCATACACAAATGCCAGAATTGATACCAATTATCTCATTGCAATAATTTTCTGTTAATTTTAATTGAGTTGTTTAGTCGCTGGCGGGTATTCTTGCTACTGGGGGGGGGGGGGGGGGCATACATGTTTTGTCATGTGTAATATGCTATCTATGTTACACATGTCAAACTAGGTCGTATTGTTGTTTTTATTTTATACCGGTAGCGGATAGCGTCGGTTGAACCATAAACAACTGGGTCAAAGTGAATTCATGAATTCCCCTCGCGCAATCAACATACACTGCATGTCACACTGTGCAAAAAAATATGCACTCACGCAATGCAATTCTGCATGTAACATGCACGAGCAGTATAGGCAAGGACAGTTGGTGGGAGGGGGGGGGGATATGCTTAGTATTACAAACTTGTTTATTTAGATTGAATGAAACCAACAAAAATAAACTTTTCATGTACGGTTTTTGTGATTTATAATACAGGTAGCTGGAAATGTCCATTAACAATGTTTCACTTTCAATTTACAGATTACGACACAGCAAGGGGAAAATGTGGAGGTGTGCTCCAGAAGATTCAGATCCATCCTTGTACTTGGTAGGAAACGTCTGGGCAACCTAATGAAGTACGCCTGCCATTCAAAATCACAGAGGCCAAACGCATGTACGTGAGACCAGCTCCAGCCCCAGTCACTGTCGCCAAGTATTATAGCGCACCTGGAGATGAGTACACCATATTGAAGAGAGGAAAGAGATGGAGTACTCTTCGGGTCAATCAGCTCCCATTGCTGAGCTGTGTGAAGCCAGCGAAGCAGCGGGATGTAGCAAATCTTCTACGAGCGATGGGGGTGAAGCTACAAGTGGAACCGCTAGTAGGGTATGGGCCACGCAACTTCATTCAGGAAGTAGGTTCCTTTTACAAAGAGGTGTTTGCGCCTTCTGATGCAATGGACGTAGAGAGTGATGAGGATGACGAAGGCATCATTGCTGCCTATGAAGATTGACATTTGATTTTATGCCTTAAAGTGATCAATTGACAGCATAATTTTGTTCCAAAGTGATATTTATTTTAGACTTCTATCAGATACCAATATCATCATAAAAGTCTTTCTTATGATGTGTACATTTTTCATAGGAAAAGAATTCTGTAAAACTATTGAAAGATTTAAAATTGATGTAAAATTGTATCACCTACTGCCCATAGATTTTCCTGGAATGCTTTTCATTTCATCCTTAGTATCTCCATTACTTGGAAGACATTTAAAATCAAAGGCTGTGTTATTGTTCCTGTCACCACAAGCTTAAGTACAAGGGATGCTATCCAAGTGTAAGCTCCAATTGATGTGGCTTTAATTTTACACAGTTAATGGATCAGTTTGATATTAATATTTTAAACTATTTAATTCAAAAACAGAGAAGGCTTCTAAAATGTGCATTCATTGAGCAGTGCAGTTGGAATCAAATCCCGTTTTATTACCCATATGTATGCATTTTGTTGTAAGTAGCGCTGGTAATCGTTAATGCAAATTTACTAAACCAGAATGCATGCACACAGATAATTAATATTTGGCGCTTTGCTACCTTCACTGTATAATAACAACTAATTGATTGTGGCTAATCTCACAACTTTACAGTAGATTGTACTGATATTGTATGGGTAGAGTTTTATTGTTCCTACTTCCATTAGGATGTTAACAAACAATTATTCAAATAATATGTATGCAGAATCAGCACTCAAGTATGTCTTGTATCTGCTGTTTATGAGGAGTTGGTTATATTAGTGAACTATGAATAATTTCCATTGTAAGGTATCTTCTCGTTGACATTGTTAAAGAAACTGTACATTAATGACTGTATGTTAATTATTTAAGTACTTGCCAATTCTTGTATGTCTTAATTAACTCGCCGTTATGACATGAGATGATGAGTAAAGCAAATTTGCAAGATTTTCAAATTTCACAAAATACAAGTCTTTACTGCCTGTTTATTTTGTCAATTTAGAATTGTGCTGAGTCACCTGAGTGTTTTTTTTTATTTTTTTAAGTTGAATAGAGAGAACATTTTTATGATTGAAGTTGCCCATGTACTAACTATTTGCGAAATGTGTAAAATTTTGATAGAAATTAGTGTGGAGCGAAAACGTATAGAATGATGAGATGTGAGAAGTATGTTCAACATAATGTAGGCTTTCAATGTGTTAAATAGATAGATATGTGTGTGTTAGACGCTAAATTATAATTTAAAAAGTTGGTTATTACATCCGAACATCATTCTTAAAACAAAAAAAACAAAAAAAAATTAAATGCGGAATGTCACATCAAAATTTTAATTCCAAAAGGCGCTAAATCCTTGTTTAATTCCAAAAGGCGCTAAATCCGAACAAATTGAAAAAATAAAAAAATATTAACAAATAATTACTATGGCAGGATTTCTTTAAGCTATATTTTAATGATATTTGGGGGTAGATCTTTGAACTGTGTGAAAATTTGGCGGTTTCGTTGAAACAAAAGTGGTCTAACAGAAAACCTTGATTTACTCGAAAACACCAAAAGTGGATTTAGCGCCTTTTGGAATTAAACTCTTCATATATTGAAAAGTGAGGGTATTTGGCTTGGATCCTTAAAAGACTCACATGAAAAACCGTATGGTCAAAAAGGTCTTGTTTGGAATCGGTCAAAATTTTCATGTTTGGGTATCCATTTTTCACTAGATTTAGATCTGCTTTTTTATTTGAACTTTAATGCAAGACTAAGCAAAATTGAACAACTATTGAACTGTTGGCGCTCAAGATGCCTATCTCTCATAGGGAAGGTTACAGTTCTCAACTCTCTTACATTACCCCAATTTTTATTTTTGTTCACGACACTTTGTATTAATATTCCTGAAAAGTTTTTAAAAAAGTTGGAATCTATATTTTTTAAGTTCATATGGTCTGGAGGGAATGATAGAGTAAAACGCAAATTATTATATAATGATTATGATCATTGTGGTTTAAAAATGATTGATATTAAATCTTTTGCCAGTGTGCAGAAACTTATTTGGTCGAGGTATTTACTGAATGGTGAATTTGATAGTCCTTGGAAACAAATAGAAATAATCAATCTGTCTGAATTTCACTCAGATCCAGAGATTTTATTTAGAGCCCATGCCTCTGAAAAGAAAAAAAAAAAGATAAAAAGCTTCAGGAAGAATTATCAAAAGCAAGATGGGATCTTGTTTTCAGACAAGAAGACGTGAATAAAGCATATGACATGTTTTACAAGTTATATCAAGAGATATGTGATAAAAATGCACTAATCGTAACACAAAGACCAACCAGAAATAAAAACACTGCCCAAAAACCATGGATAACTAAAGGTATAACTGAAGTCAATACGCAAAAAACTGAATTTGTATTGTAAGTATAAAAGATCAAATTTTAATTCACTATCTGGAGATAGATATAACAAATTTAGGAATGTTCTTACTTTAGTTATACAAAATGCAAAGCGTAATTATTATAGTGATATTTTAAAACAAAACCGGCACGACACCAAAAAAACGTGGCAGACTATAAATGAGTTATTGTGTGGTAAAAAAGTGTCAGGAAAGGGTACCGACATTGAAAAATTGACTATTCATAAACACGGAGGGAGTAGGGTGATAACAGATGATCATGAGATTGCTTCTTAATTTAATAAGTTCTGTGTTGATATTGGAAAAAACCTGGCAGATAAAATACAACAGAATGATGCAGATTACACTGCATATCTAGGACCTAAGCTGAGTAAAACTCTCTTTTGGAAACCAGTGACTGAAAAAGAAATTGAGAATCACATTTCTGCCTTAGATGTTAACAAGTCATGTGGGTATGATAACATATCAGCGCGACTGCTTAGAGATGCAAGTCACTTTATTAGTTTACCATTATCTCACATATTTAATTTGTCTTTACAGGAAGGTAAACTTCCTGATGCCTTAAAAATAGCAAAAGTAACACCAATTTACAAGAAAGGGCCAAAAGACATCCCAGGAAACTACAGGCCAATTTCTGTATTACCAGTACTTGGAAAAATCTTTGAAAAAGTAGTTAATAGTCGGTTGATGGATTTCTTAGATGTGAACAATGTGCTGCAGTAACATCAGTATGGCTTCCGGAAGAAATAAAGTACAAAGTTATCTGTTGTTAATTTGTCAAATGCATTATTGAAATCAATAGATGAGGGAAAACTAACTATTGGTGTGTTCATTGATTTTCAGAAGGCATTTGATACTATAAACCATGACATTCTAATTAGTAAATTATCTCATTACGGAATACGTGGCATTGCGCTCCAGTGGTTCGCAGATTACCTCAGCAATAGATTTCAGTTTGTGAAATACCGGGAAACAATGTCTCAATATTTTAAAACATCATGCGGTGTTCCACAGGGATCTGTTCTTGGCCCAACTCTTTTTCTCATTTATATAAATGATTTGCCAAACTCTACACACATTTTCAACTTCAGGTTATTGGCTGATGATTCAAACTTGTTCCATACCTTTAAGACTGGTCAGAAAGATATTGATATGAATGAGGTGAATACGGATTTGAATAAAGTCCAGCAGTGGTGTTATGCCAACAAAGTCACAATTAATCTAAGCAAATCAAATGATATGATAATAAAGGGCAAAAGGAGATCTGTCCAAGTAAAAGGTGCTATTGAAATATCTGGATCTAAATTACTTGAAGTAGATAAGGCATCTTTTGTAGGACTACAGATTGATAAGCATCTCACATGGATTGAACATATAAAAATGGTAAATCGAAATATTCGTTAAAAAGTCGGAATTTTGTTCAGAATAAGGCATTATGTCCCACAGAACATTTTGGTGCTATTATACAAAGCGTTAATCCAGCCACATATTTTGTATGGAATTGAAGTATGGAGAACCACGTACAAAACCAACTTGAATTGTATTTTCCTTACCGAGAAAATGGCAATGAGAGCGATAACTTTTAGCCCAAGAGGTACCCATTCGGAACCCTTGTTCCAAAAGATAACATTTTAAAATATTTACAACCTTCATTTCCTATCTGTCTCAACCTTCATCTTCATGACTTATTAAATGGCAATCTTCCTGATTATAATCATCCTCATCAACATCATCAAGATGATGATGATCATCATCATCATTATCATCATAATCATCTTTATCATCGCCATCATCATCACCATTTTCATCATCATCATCATCATCATGTTCATCATCATGAACATTTTCATCATGATTATCATTTTCGTCATCATGAAAATCGTGATCATGATCAGGTACTTCATTTCTCATTACTTTGTGTCATATTCATTAGGCCTAGTTATTTTGATATTTTTTTGCATTAAATTTGATCATGATCATTATGCATCATCATGATAATTTCTACATATTTCGTTCATCAGTTCAGCTCATCAGTTTAGTTCAGTTCATCAGTTCATCCGTTTAGCTCATTAATTCAGTTCATTTCACATCAGTTCAATCTATCAGTTCATCAGTTCATTAGTACTTCATTCATCAATTCTGTCTTAAAGTGACTCGGTAACATTGTTGAAGGTTGATGAAAAAAAATTGCTTAATTTTTGTATAAAATGTTACTTACTATATTCCTTCTACTATACTAACCCTCTGACAAGCAAAAAATCCTGAACAAATTCTCAAACCACAAAGATATCTATGGTTTTCTTTGAAGGCGTCGATGTGAGGCACCCTCTAACAGTGATTAACAGTAAATTCTCCCAACCATTTTTGAATTTTCCAAACCGTTTTTCCATGACAAAAATACATAAAACAGTCTATACAAATATGTCAACACTTAACTGTCTGGAATGGAATGTAGAGCCATTTTATTGCTTTGTGACGATTTACATTCACCTAAAATGTAATTAAATTGTCCTTGTCTTGATGCTGAACAGGCTTTGACAAGTAGCAGAATAGAAGTAGAATAATATAGTTGGGAGAATTAAGGAATCGATCAGATCAGTTTTTCCCAATTTGTACCATGAATAATGATCCGTTTTCACTCAAATTTTCAGATTATCTTTAATTGTACATCTAGCATTGAAGTCACTACCTTAGCACCACTATCCCTCATCTGAACAATGTTACAAAGTCCCTTTAATATATCATTTTACATTAACATCATTTTATTAGGTAATTGAAGATGAAAATGATCATGAGAATTGAAGACAGACCACCTAATACGTCCCCATGACGAATTAAATGTCTAGTTTATTTTTATTCCTTCCGTACACTTTTTTTGGTACACTTTTACTCGAAATCGACTAAGTCAATTTCCTTCAAATGTTTGTCAGTCATCAGGCCCTATAATATCAAGTTCCCGAAACCTTTTTCAAGGTCATGGGGTCATCGTGACGTCATCCATCTCGATAACGAGTTAACAAAAATCAACCATATTTGGTATACATCAACTTCAGGTCAAAGGTCAACAAACAATTTCAATAAAATTTGTGCGCGCACCTCGACGCGCACGTACGTGCGCATCAAAATTGTATAATGCTCCGATTCGTCCCAAATTTTGTTTGTATACGTTTTGGGCCATTTGAAGCATTTTCAAAATTTGCAAGCGAGCACTTATGCGTGCGCATATCCACGCGTACCCAAGCATACTGGCATTTTGCAGCGTAGAATCGCCAAATTCTCTCTCTAATCATATTTAATATATTTTTCCAAGCATTTTGATACCTTGTTCACCGTTTTCTGACCAGTAATAACGCAATTAGCGTCCGTCAAAATTAACAGCACGCGCAGAACCTTCGCTATCCTTATCCACATTACATGTGCGAAAACATACTTATACAAAATTCATTGAAACTCTTCAAAATGGATGAAAAAACCCAATTTTTTAATATTTAATTAGATTATGAGTTGGAGATATGATTTCATGTCTCATTTGACCCTCAATTAACTCATGACGTCATCATAATGGCCTCCGAACTCAAAATTTCAATTTGCATATTATGACGTGAGCAGATTTTTGGAAAATTGATTGTATCTCTGTAAATATTGATTTTTTTTTTTCTTCAAATTTTGATATGTTTTAGCTGAGACAATTCTCTACAAATGCAGTTAACACAATTTTTCATTTTGACAAAAGCATCATGGCGTATTTTTGCGAGTTAAGGAGGCATATCAATTTATCACTTTTTGCGTGTATTCTCTATGGGACATGACTTTTTCTCAAAACTGGATTCTACATTTATGTCCCGACATATGTGTGCTGCCTCAAACATGCTGTACCGGGTTATTATCCTCCAGAAGTTGGGCAAACCGAACTTATTTAGGGTTAGTGTCTTTGTCCAAATATAGATTAAGAAGTAAAATAATCTATGATGGTTGAAATTTCTACAACAAACATTTTTGCCACATGCCACAATAATGTTGGGTTATAGCTCGCCTCGGATAAGTTAAATGCACAGATGGCACAAACATAGAAACGCCAACACTTTTGATAACGCGAGCGCAAACAAGCTACGATTTACAAGGAGGGGCCACCAAAGCTACGATCAAATTCCAGTTTCATGTAGCCGGTTAATAGGAAAGAAAAACCCGGGGTAGAGTGAAATTTGAAATGATTAAGTAGGGTTAAATGACTACGAAATTGGATGCATTGTTCTACTTTGTCTTTTGAAAGACATATTGATAATATGCAGGTAAATCAACCTCCTTAATTGGCTTGAAATCGGCGTAGAGGGCGTGTTCACAATCTTCTCCGAAAACCTCAGCTAGAATGCTGGCAAATTTCTTTGCACGGATGAGTTGCAATGGGATCGTCACTCTGTGCAAAAAAAAAAAAAAAGGTTAATTGATTATAGAGAATTACTCTCTCTTTTTAGTATTGCCATTGTTCTCATTATCATCATTATCATTCCAAGAAGTAGTATTAGTAGTACCAGTAAACAGTAGTAGTAGTAGTAATAGTAGTAGTAGTATTAATAGAGGTAGTATTACTAATAATGTTTGAACAATGAGTGTTTTTATTCATCTGCAACATCAAAGATGTTACACCTTTCGTTCTTGATTGAATCAAATAAAGAAAAGAAAAAGAACAAGAAGACAATGACGAATTCGTAAACACAACAAGGTGGAGGGGGTGTATAAATAATGGCGATTACAATTAACAAAACATCTACTTTATTTTTGATAATTATAGTAGTAATACAAATCAACGCTACAATCATTACAATTTGGGACTTTCCTTGTAAAAAAAAAAAAAAAAATCGCTTTTTTCAGATCATCGCAGAGAGACAGAGATAACTTCATGAAACTTCATGTTGTTGGGTCTGCAAAAGCAACAAACCATCTATAACATGCAACTTAAACTTGTCAAGAACATAAATGAGGAACGGGAAAGCAACCAATAAAAAAAGACGTATATAAATAAAATATTTACTTTTCAATGAGTCCCTTTCGTGAACCACATTTATCGCTTTCACCGGATCCCTGGATCATGTCGTATGTAATGTTCGTCACATTCGGTTTTCCTGGACATTTGCAGACCTCCGATGCCATTTTAGATATAGTGTTGTACTTTAGGCAAGAGTATGCATGAAAAAATGTATGAAATGAGACTTGAATTACAATAAACAAACAGAATAGGAGGTTCTGCATGAGAGGTAGGCGGGGGGGGGGGGGGGGGGGGCTTGCTTGAAGGAAATATTGGCCTTCATTTTGCTAAATTTATGTTGATGAGCAATAGAAGTATCATGTGGCATGTCCATGATTGTGAATTCAAATCAATTTATTTGACATCATACACAAATACTATAAAATAATACAGAATACAAAATAGGTCAGAATCTCGATGAGGAAATATTTGCTTATAAATGAGGCCCCTTTCAAAGAAAAAACTTAAAGATATAATTGAGTTCTTGATTAAGATCGCAAATGCTTTCAAAGAGCATGTTTTTTTTAATCCTATTCCCTTTTTTGACATTTCTAGTGCCCTTTTAAGTACTCAAATTACTATGAAGGTAATTTTAGACCCCACAATGTGTGAAATTTAGATGAAATATGATCAAAATAATTCTGCTCCAATTTCTCAAACAACGGTGACCGTGAATTAATTAATTAATTGACAATACACGGGCCGGCTGGTTGTGCGTATTATAACGAACACGAAAAGCCACAAAAAAGCCAACATTGGCAGAATAAACGCGGTATTTCGTCTTTTCAACGGATGGTTCAAAGTTATCGAACATTTTTGGTGCCCGACACTTATTAGAAATGGTTATATTTATGGATATATGAGCCGTCTCTGAACCGCATTTGATCAAAGAAATATGATTTTGTCATTTGAATTGTGTGTTCTTTCAAATTTGAGTTTTGAATTATCTGACAACAACATTATTTTCTGTAGCGCCCTCTTCAACAAAACATTTACATCAAATTGCCACAACAATAAAGTTTAAAAGGTATGTATTTTTAGAAGATAAACAAAACTTGCATTAACTACAGCCGGTATCAACCACGAATATGCGTACAACCACACACACACAAGAGCAATGCAAACAAAAAGAGAACAGGAGAGTATGAAAAAGAACACAATGGGAAGAGGTGGAAATGAGAAAAAGAAGAAAGAAAAAACAAAGAGTATACTTAGGTAAAGAGAAAATCGTTCACAGAATGTTACATTTGAATACAATTCTAAAACTTAGGTGAAAAGGAGCTGCATTTTGTCCATTCTTGTCAAAATCATGTAGTCCTAAAACTACAGTAGATATCCGTAGCTCAATCCACATTGTTTCTCATTCATTGTTTTCATTGCTGAAAAAGAATGTAATGTCACGTAGAAAGAACATGTTAATGAAGATTCGCATGGATACTTGCTTTATTTTTGCTATTGTCGTATTTGGATATTCTTACTGTCAAATAAATGTGTCCATATAAGTGTGACAAGTTCGATTTTGATTGAGATCGTTAGAGTATTACATTTTCTTTAATTTGATATGTATCCTATCGTATTTAATTAATGGTTTATTATACAATTTTGAACAATAAAAGAGTGTCCATTTGTTGTTGTTGCAGATTGAAGCATATTAGAATTAAATTTAATTTGATATACTATTGCACATTGAAAATTAAATTGCCATCTACATGAGGCACATCGAATGCTACGTCTCTTGTAACTTTACACGTAAACTTAAGATTTGATCTTGCAACTTTATCCTCAATCCCTTTCCTTCTAGTTTGTCTTTTTGTAGCAAAATCTCTTAGTGCAATATGTTAAGATATTATTTGATCCTGTTTTAGGAATGCGTAATTACTTTAGTTACCGTATAGGGTTTCGTTGTTAATTGTTAAGTGAGGTGAAGTATTTGAATAAACCATACTACTCAATTTAAATGATCAAATAATCCACTTGAATTTGTGTGGATAGTGTTGACTCATACAAGCGCCCTTTTTTATATGGAAGTGTGAGTAGAACTATTTGTTAATTACCCACTTTGTGTTTATTGTGTTAAGATACTGTAGTTTACAATAAGCGAACTACCTTGAAATAAACGTTCTTGTTGATAGGTCTACCGTGGTCCATGATGACGTCCATGTTCCTGTGATCAATCAAGAGAACTCCTCCTGGTTTGAGCATGGATTTGAAGTTCTCGAAGGACCGGCGGTAAAGGTCAAAGTTTGGTGTAGAATCAATGAGACAGACCATAGAACTTGATAAACACACCACAGCATCGAATCCCCCATACACATGAAGGTCGTCTTTCAGCGTTAACCAATTGGCCTGAAGGATATCTATATCATACGAAAAGAAAATTGAGTTGAACACTCAAATAGTTCGAAATGTATGTGTTTAGATGCATCAATAAATATTGTAGTACCCGACGAAAAAAGTGTAATATTACCTTTTTTACAGGAGGCGCGATAGCTCAGCCGTTAAAGCAGTGGTGGTCTCGTAATCCGGTGACCCGGGTTCGAAACCAAGGCGGTGCGCTAGTGCCCTTTGGTATAAGGCATTTATCCTCACTTCCAGGTCCCTCAGAGAGGACCTAGAGCCGTCGGCCGTCTGGTTGCTTACTTACAAGCATTTATGCTTTCTTAGCAATCAGGTAAAATAACCAACTGCATTGTATGTACAAATTACTTTCGACATCCATAACACATTTATCGCCTTACCAATCCACAGATTATAAGAAATCAAAACGTTATAAAATCGGGTGTGATAAAGGTTTTATATTTTTTCTTTCTGCAATGTGTGCGTGTTTATATATTCCTTTGGATAACATATTTATTCATTAAAATATTATTTTGCTGATTGTGGTAGAGGATATTCAGAACAGGACAGGAAAACGCTAAACAAAAATGCAAACGTTCATCTTACCCCAGGTTTCGATTTGCCGCTCTTCTCTGGCGTTTTTTGCGTAGTTGACCATGGCCTGAGAACCATCAGAACTGACGACGTGGTAGCCTTTCTTCAGAAGAAGCAAAGAATCCATACTGTATAAGGAACAAAATCAAATTTAAAAGTGGTATGGTCGATATCAAGCGATTTACAGAACAATTTTCCACGATGCGATATTTGAACGAAATTATGTTGTGTTAATGTTTTACATACTCAATAAGCGAAATGGAAGTGGAGAGTTTGAAAGAAGAAACTTTAATTCGAAAAAGAAAAAAAATTGAAGAGGAATAACAGAAAATGTATGAATATTTTGCTGATGAAGCAATTATGAGGTCAAGGTGCACTTGGTATGAAAAGGTGGATAAAAGTAATACATATCGTTCATCATTAGAGAAAAGCCTGGGTAAAAAAATATATTCTGATGCGCTCAGGGTGCGCACATTCATCAAGCTCATTTGGCTTTTACGGATGCACCTTTTTCCATCCTATACTCTTAGTAGATTTAATCATGCCTTCTTCTTCTTTTTCTTCTTTTCCTTTAAACAAAAATTGTTTAATTTGTTTAATAAATGCATATATTTCAATGTATTCTTCTTTGCCTATGTATGTATTACAACAATGTATAATGCCATTTGTATTGTGATTGGAAACAAATGCAGTTCAATTCAATTCAATGTATCAATGTGTCGGATACAAATGATGGGCGTATTTAGGAAACAAGCAAACAATCAAATATTTTATTAGAGAATTGTTTTAGAAATTTGTGGAGAACAAGAGGATTGTATGGGATATATTTGTTAAAGTAATCTTGAGCAGTGAACATAATCAGAAAATGCCTCACGTGAAGGTTTAATATCATGCAACGAGGCAAGTGTGGATTCCGGAGCCCCAGAGGAACCACTGATGATATTTCCATTGTCAAACAAGTGCTGGGGTAGGCCAAAGAGAGACATACCCCCATTCATAGGAATTGTGTTGGCTTCAAATCAGCATTCGATACTGTCTGGTGGGAAGATCTATGGAAGTGCTCTCTTTCAATAGGAGTTGATAATAACCTGATTGACCTCATAACTTATATGTATGATCGGATCAAACGTGCTGTCATCGTTAATGATAAAGTTACGGAATGGTTCAAAGTTATGACAGGCATCAGGTAAGGTTGTCTTCTTTCCCCAAGTCTGTTTAACATTCTCTTAAAGTTGGTGATGACAGATCTCAAACACATAGACAGTGGGTTTCAGATGAGTGGCATACGCATTAATAACATCCACTATGCAGATGACACCACTCTACTCGAACGCATCTACGGCAAACTCCAAACATCAACTAACAAGCTGTAGGAAGTGTGTGGTATATGGGGAATGGAAATCAACACAGCTAAATGCAGAATCATGACAAACGATGATGTGGAGATTTCAATAGATGGCAATCATATAGAGAAGGTAGACAACTTTGTCTTCCTTGCAAGTGTAATCCCCTCAGTTACCTAGCTTCCTGGGCATTTGGCAGACTGAGAAACAATATATTGACCAACTAAGATATTTCAAAAGCCTTGAATGTCAGGATATATAAAGTCATCATTCGTCCTATAGCCACATACGGGTCAGACACCTGGACGTTAAGGAAAACTTACCGAGATAAACTGGAAACTTTTGAGATGAAAATGTCCGTTCTTTGTATAAATAAATATAAAACTGAAGGCATGTGGATTGCTAAGAAAAGACATCAACGTGAAAAAGAAAGTGTTTACACGGCCAGAGAAGGGAATACAAGTTTGGGGCATATATTTCTCATATGATTTTAAAGAAGCAAGGAAAATAAACTTTGAAACTCAAATTTAAGTAATTGGCTTATTTTTTAAGTAATTGCTCATGAATAAACATTGAACCTCCAAAATCATTCGAATAACAATGCATCCCTTGCGGAACTATGTAATATCAAAGGTCACAATTTAGCTGCCCCTCTAGTCCTCCTCCGGAGGACATAATATATGTGTGATCGAATCTCTTTGGGTGCAACTTTCAAGAGCGCCCACTCCTGACGAAATACAAATAACTCTGCTTTTCGATAAACAGTGTGTATCGCTCGATAAACAGTGTATCGCTCGATAAACAGTGTTTATCTCGATAAAATGTGTTTATCGCCGATAGAAGTGTTTATCGCCGATAGAAGTGTTTATCGAGAGAAACTATGTTTATCGAGTGATAAACATAGTTTTTCTCGACAAATAATTATTGATCAAACGGCGCGCCATAACCGCATGCATGTGGTTTGTATTGCCAGCTTACTCTACAATGCCACTGGCTCTGCTACACAGTAGTCCCTACCGACAACTGGACCACCGAAAGGGCAACCTGTGGTATTGTCCTATGCTGGAATGCACAAGACCCAACAAACACAGTTCTAACCATTGTCGTCAACTAAAACAATAAATCCATCTTAGGTTTCATGATGGAAAGACATGCAAACGATCATATAAATCATTTTTTTTTTGCATACCAATGCCATTTTCATGCTCAAATCGTAGGGACTTTTAGGAATTAACAAAATGTTTTATGCATGACCTAAACATAAACGATTTTGTTTATAAACAATCTACATACAGTAATTGGCGTCTATTTGACGTCATTGCTCATGAATAAACATTGACCCTCTAAAATCGTCGTTCAAATCGGACAAAAAAAAACATGATGCATCCAATGCAAAACCTATAAATGTCAAAGGTCACCATTTTACTTGTCCCTCTATTCCTCCTACGGAGGAAATACTGTGTATAATCGAATCTCTTTGACATCTAACTAGAATTACGCCATCTACGCCGAAGATATGAGGAAACAAATTTAAAAAAAGGTCATTTTCTTGATTCTAAACATAGCTACCTACGAAATAAAAACCAATTTCGTGACAGTATTGAGGATACAACTACTTAGTAAATTCCTTTAGAATATTGTCCGTCCCATTGTATTTGCTAAGCCATATTTGGGCGAAATCATATATTATATTCTCAGACTTCTTGTTGGTATAAGTGGTGAAAAAAATCAAATTCAATTCAATCAAACTAAATAAATTGTATGGCAACACAAGGTAATATTACCGGAGAAAGGCGACATTGCATGACATAAAAGCAACTAGGTATAAAAGCAAGCCTGACCTTACCAGGATAGAAACAACAGGTAAACAGTATCAGACATTGCTGCACTGTTATCTGGAAGTTTTAGTATCAACCCCAGCCAGCTCATGAATCACAAGTGCTGAAGTAAACCAAATTATTCACCTACATTAACTCCAGCCAATGCCTCCCTCACCAGCTGTATAATACGCGTCTAGCTTCCCAACAGGTGTTATACTATCATTAGGTAATATAACTTTACCGGGATTTTCAATGCAAATTGTGTAATTATAACCATCACCAGAATGAAACAAAAAGGTAAACTGAATTGCATTATATCGTCGCCTTTCAGAGATTAAGTACAATTTCACCGAGGGTTAAAGTTACACAGGCTTTGAGACTTCATAAATATTAACCTTTGCTACAAAACAAAAACATGAACAAAATGTACTAAAACACCATTAAAGGTAAATACCAGTATTGGAAACGCTCCCATATAAAAAAAATAAAATGGAAGCTCCTATTCCAAATCATGTGAAAGAGTATGTGTTAACTAATACATGATTATAACATTTTTGCCGGGAAACCGCCTACTAATTGATATATTTGGTAAATTAGTTTAGCTATTGTTATGTGACAGATAAACGCACGTGTCGCGCACGTGTGCGTATTCCCATATACATCTTTCTGTGTACAGTGCTTGTAACTTTACGAAGACTGAGCCAAATTTCTTATCACTTTGATGATTCCAGAACCTTGCAGTACACACCAATACTTACATGCTACATGATCAACCTTTTCTGATCGATTTCACAATGTTTCTTTCACAATGCAATCGCATGACTAAACTGGTCTTTATCTTTAAACCGGGAATGCTTAATAGGGGCAAAGATTTTAAAATGTAATTTTAACGTACCCTGTACCGCATGCAGCTTCCAGTATATTGTGGCATTGATGAGACTCTAGCTGTCCAAATACCCACTGTTTAAAACCTTCTGACCGCTCAGATAAAACGCCCAATCTCCGAATGGTATTATCGTCTTCGAATTCGCGTTGATTTAAAAATGCCATGCTCCTGCTAAGAAAATAATAATATTAATACATTTCGATTTATTAGCAGATGACAATTAACAATTGATTATCTATACGCTTTACATTAACAGAGTACGCTTTACAATCTACATCTAAAT
Organism: Strongylocentrotus droebachiensis; assembly: GCA_035222895.1. Lineage (NCBI taxonomy): Eukaryota > Metazoa > Echinodermata > Echinoidea > Camarodonta > Strongylocentrotidae > Strongylocentrotus > Strongylocentrotus droebachiensis. The sequence goes on along the minus strand of JAVYIG010002535.1, from coordinate 119,781 downwards.
ATGTAAGAGGATAAATAACACCAATACATGAACACATACACTTCCAAACAAGAATTGTTACACTGTTGTATAAAACGGTATGTCTTTAAGGCTCTCTTAACATAAAAAAGGGAACATGTCTTCCTGAATCCTCGGGGGCCGAGAATTCCACAGAGCTGGAGATGAAACCACATCGGATCGGTCTCCAAAGGTCTGAATATAAACAGGGTGTATCGCATGAAGGTGTTATGAGGCATGATGATCGTATTGTACGTACTGGATTGTGATTACAAAATCTGACATATGAGATTGAGTAAGATTATTCTGTGTTTTAAAGTTAATACACAGTTTTGGTATGGGGTCATGAATTTGGTTCAAATGAACATATCGGAAGCATTTCGTCCCTTTTTTCACGAAGTGACGGTAATGAAGAAAATGTAGACTAGAATGGACAGGACACAAATTCATTTTACCATTTAAATCATCCAGTACCAGATCCTTAAGCAAAATTATAGCCAGATGCATATAGTGGTAAGCTTAAAGACAATGCTTCATGACAAATCATGTTTTAATGGTCAGAATCTTGAGTGCAAGACGTTTTTATGTGGGAAACCAGTGTAGTTTCTTTAGAATGGAAGTGACGGAATCTTTTGAACGAGCACCCACTATAGTTGAGTTTTGGGGAAAAGGGGAACAAGAATTTGTGAGCGTTTTCATTGCTTGTATATGCAAGTGTGGAAGAACATCAGAGAAAAAAAATGTTCCTTCCAACATGGCCATTCGGAAATTGGCCAACTGACAGGTCTTTTATGTGATCAGACATTGTGAGGAGCTTATCCATGATTACACCAAGTTGTATGCACATATTGCCCGTTCTACCGGTCAAAAGCTTTGGAGGAATATTTGTGAGTATCAAAATATGGAGAACGGAGGATTGCCAAAAAAGGAAGTACTGTATGAAATTATAGTTCATGACAACGGCCAATTGCAAGTACCACATAGAAGCTGAATAAGGATAACATAAAAGCCCTACATTTTAACCCTTTAGTATGATTGTAAATCGGTAAGCAGGCAAAAGTAAATATGGGAATGCAATTTGGGTACACATTTCAATTTTCCCTGCTAAAAGTGTGAGAATGTCCCATTTGTCTTTTGTATAATCATTATGTCATGTCTTACTTTTTACGATTGCGTATGCTTTTTGCCACAGAGTTTAATTAATCGAAAAGCGAGGTAGGGTTATGCCTCCTATTATTGTAGTAGGTGTAGTGGAGGTTATTTTACCTGACTGCTAAGAAAGTAAAATGCTATGTAAGCAACCAGAGGACCGACGGCTTTATATCCTCTCTGAAAGACCTGGCAATGAGGATTAATGCCTTACCAAAGGACATTAGCGCATCGCTTTATAGTTTTGAGCCCGGGTCGCCGGATTACGAGACCACTGCTCTACCAACTGAGCTATCGCCCCTCTCCAAACATAGGAGTGGTTATTAAACAAAAACATGTTTGCTTGCATTCCCGTACGTTATGGACCCTCTACTCTACCCTCATTCTTCCATATCTAAACTATGGCATTCCTGCGCGGGGAAACGCACATTAACATGATATACTTGTTACAAAGACGAGCAGTGAAATAACAAATAATGACAGATTCTTTTCTCATTCAGAACATAATATTGGTTAAAAATAAAATTCTTAACGTACACTATTTCGTTTCATCCCACCTATGAATATTCATGTTACAATGAACATCCAGGTAGGTACGCAGCGCTCCAACAACATTATTCATAACTAATACTTACTCACACACACATACCCTAATATACGTCGTCTCCACTATCGTCTTCCTCTGATCCTCTGATCTTAACACACAACCAAACACTTATATCAACTGGAATACGCTTGAAGCCTCCCTAAAATGTGGCAATGAGCAGGAACCTGATTCAAGTCAGTTGGATTATGTGGTCCAAAAAAATAAACCAGAGAAAAACACTCTGGCCCGAATTCACAAAGCAAGGTTTGAGGTCAAACCTCCTTTTGTTTCGCCAAACCTCCTTTTGTTATTTACAAAGGTTTGTAAATAACAAAAGGAGGTTTGGCGAAACAAAAGGAGGTTTGACCTCAAACCTTGGTCTGAGCTCAAACCTTGCTTTGTGAATTCGGGCCAATAAGTAGATCTGAGCTTACCAACCAAACAAAATAATACAATTAGCTCACTCAGTCAGTCGGTCCCGGATGGTAGTATCATGTATTACAAGAAAGGTTCTAGAATCTAAGCAACCCGATTGGTTAATTGACATTATGTGGGCGTGCATTTATTTTTTCCCACCGTGCAAACCATTGCGCATTAAATATTGATAGAGCACGCTCGATATTTGCTAGGCGTTGTGGTGTGCGACTGTAATCCAGCTAACGATGGACGTTACAAAATGTTTCAGCCGAGGACGTAGGTTCGAATCTGAGTCACGTCTTTGGATAGTGACGTTTAAACTGGTCGGTCCCCAGACGTAAATAATCATATATGATTGATTGATACACGATTGATACACGTCTGTACATACCAAATACACACACACACACACACACAACAAACAATCGCGAGCTGGTATCACTTTTGCGTAGTTCAATATTTTACTTTTGTAGAATAGCCTAATGTATCTAGATTTAAAGCCTCGGTCACAAATGCCATTACGAACTGCTACAAACGATTTTCAGACAATGGAAATTCGGGCAGACAATGGACAAAACAGGGAGATTCATACAAAATTATCGTTCGTACGAACCTTTGTGACCGTATCATAAGCATAGCTTGTTTTTCACTGTATACATGGATCTGCCCCAGAGTACAATATTAATTTGTTGCTGCTCTCACTTACACCCGGGAGTATCTTCTCTGCATAAGTTACGCTGATCGGTGAAAAGTCGTTTTAACTTACTTGTGGCAAGTTGGTCCGAGTAAGAGCGTGTGGACAACTATTGATGTAAGTGAAAATATCATATGCATGAGGTATTTACTGCTGCGGGGATTAACTTACACCGACTAGCAAAACCCCGTCTGAAGAAGACTAATGGCGTTCACACTAGAAGGTTTTACATTAAAAAGGATTTTTTTTTTTCACTCAATGTATAACCTGAGAAGCGTGTGTGCTTAGAAGGTCAAAAACATATTTATTGAATAGATTCTTGAGAGTAAAATTACAATGAAAAACCTGTTGAAGTTTAGGCATGGCCACATGTGGATATATTACTTCGTTCCGCTTGTATACAATAATATACAAGTTCAAGGGTAAACAAACAAAAACAAGAAATATGAAAGGAATATTCTGAAAGGAAACGTACATTGATTAAAATCGTTTTGTAATGACGTTCACGCTGGTAAATTACACAAACAAAATGCGTTGGTGCTTATAAGCTCAAAAACATATGTATTAAATATATTCTTTACAGTAAAATCACAATGGAAAACTGTTTAAAGTGTAAGCAATTCCACATTTGGGTATTACTTTGTTCTGCTTTGAGACAAACATTACTTGCTAAAATAATGATATTCGAGAAAACTCAGTCAGAAGAGGAGTCCTAGATATATATCAAATTTCTTTGCATCTGAGTACTTTTCCCACAATTATATCATTAAAATATATTACATTAGCGAATCTAGACAATTCCAAATCTTCCATTTGTAAATGTAAATATGTAAGGCGAGGGGGTGGGGGAGGGGATAGACATCGATACATTGCTTCTGAGTACCTTTCCCACAACTCAATCATTTAAATATATTATACTAGCGAATCTAGACAATTTCAAATTCTCTGTTGCAAATGTAAACCTTTTTTTGGAGGGGTGGGGTGGTCAAGGGTACGCCAGGCTCTTGTTTTACAGTCACTGTTTTATTATGTTTTGAATTTCCACATTCGAGTTTCATTTAATTACAATTTGTATACATGTGTTTATAAATCAATATCTAAATCTAAATAAATGTATTCTAGAATTTAGAACTTAAACTCATCAATAATTGCCCCCACAGTGTTTAAGAAAACAGTCATGAACCTCAAACGGGCCATACAAAAATATGTTGGGCATAATGTAGGCCTATCCATACTTTGTCTCTCCTTTTGTCATTTTTGTCACCGCCATTGTGGTGATGGTTGTGGGGTTTTGGGGCATGTTTTGGGTGGTATTTTAATAATGGTTTCGTAATAAGGAAAGGGGTTAAAATGTGTATTATAGCTAAATTCAATAACACACACACACAACAAATTGATCGTAATTTTTGAATTGTAGATGCATTAAGTTAATCGAACTGTGTCAAAATAATTAAATTTAGAATATTTATTTGTTTTGTTCTAAAAAATTAATCAAATACAAATAAATACGGAAAATCAAAAAGGAAAATGGGGTGGGGGGGGGGCTGCGTTTGTGGTTTGTGGTTTATACGCGAATTGTTTTATGTTTGCTGCTCCAAAGACAAAATCACCAACCGACATTCTATAAACTAAAAACATTCTGTCAAGGATTTAATTGTGTGCGGGTATTTTTTTTCCTTATTTCCCTTCTTTTTGTATATATTATGTAAACAATATGGGTTTACTCAAGAACCCTGGTTTTTCAAACACAAAAGAGAGAGAGTGTAGCGGCCGTTGATATTTATATGAGATATTAGTAATGATTATAAAAATACAAGCAACCAATATCTTAATTCAATGATCAACAAAGTCTTTTCTGTGGTAAGTCATTGAAATGTTGGCTGCCGTAACCTAAAGACAATCAATTTTGGGAGAAACAACAAATGAAACATAAATCATGAAAAATATTGCAACATGAAGATGATTGTTCGAAAATACTGATGATAAACTAACATGAAATAGTGATCCTGGAAGCAGATATTTTACGAGCATGAATACGATGCTAACATGCAAACATCTTGAGTAAGCAAGAGCACAAGCTGGTCTTAATTAGCTATCGCTGTGTACAAATCAAGGGCGGGGGTACACGCTAGCCTTTTGACAAGCAATGGCGGATCCAGGGGGAAACTAAATTCAAACAAGGATTCAGAGTCGAGAATGGAACAACCAATTATCTTCTTTCTCTAATAATTTCATTAAACTATGAAAGGTCAAAGCTTCCGCGCTTCGCGCGGGACGGGGGAGGAACTGAATTCAGATGAGGATTGAGAGTCGAGGATGGTACAACGAATCCTCTTCTTTCTCTCATAATTCCATGTAAGATCAAAGCTTCTGCGCTTTGCACGTAATGGGGGGGGGGGGGGGGGACAGCAAGCTGCCCGAATATGAATTTTTGATATCTTTTCTCGTTTATTTTGGTGATATATAACACTTTCACAAAATACATATTGTGCACAACTTTTTGCTCGCTCGCTTCGCTCACTAGCCGAATTGTGAAACCAGAAATTTTTTTCGGGCAAGAGGCTTCAGCCCCCCCCCCCCCCCCCCCCCCGATGGAAATGTCAAAAATGGTACCGGTATGGTGCTTCTAAGATGACTTTGTCAGTATTGGTATGTTGAGTTGAAAAAAATGGTCTCCACACTTTCCAAATGTCCGCCCCACCCCCCCCCCCCCCCTCCCTATTTGAAAATCCTGGATCCGTGCCTGACAAGGCCTCGTGATTCTGGCTATATTCCACCTCTATCAGCGGCTGAGAGGAGTCTAGAGACCCGGGGTGAACGGGTGATCCAGTTAGTCTGCAAGCACAAACCCCGGTCAGTCGTAAAAGTGAGTCTGCACTATAAGACTACCATAGGCCCTGCACTGTAGCTGCTCCTGACACAACCATGTTGTTGTTGTTGTTTTAGTTTTAAGGGCGTGTGTCATTCAGTAGGTAGCTGGACTAGGCTTCTCTCAAGGCACAATGATTTTTCGATAAAGTGTCAAATTAGGGTCTGTGCTTGCAGACTACGATCGAGTGGCTGGGCCACTCGCTCTGGCGTTCATTCTGGTTTTCGGGATTAGTCTCGGCGTCTATCAGACTAGGGGCCTTGTCTAAAGGCTAGGTACACTTGTGAATGGCAAAAGCCTATAAACTAAAACAACAACAAGTACGTCGATCTATTATATATTTAGGCCGGGTTTGGATCGATATACAACTAAGGGGGGGGGGGTCTAGTATAACACAAAATTATTGACAGTGGGCTAACACCACACACAGAACTGTACTGTGCTTTAGCATTAAGCCCCACTTTTTAGCATCAGATTGTTATTTTGTTATTATTATTATTATTAGCATTATTATTATATATATATATATATATTTTTTTTTTTTTTTTTCACTCTTCATTCGTAATACTCATTCATGATACGTATCTAGATAGAGATAGCAGGCTGATGGTTATATTTGTGTTCATTAGTGAGATTTTCAAAGCGTGGAACAAGTTTCACATTTATATGGAAATGTCTAGACTATTCATAAATGTGCATTGTCAATTAGACGCTACTAGTCTGTGATTCCATAATGAGGTTAAACTATGAATACCATCGCGTGAGAAGAAACTTCCGATAACAATAGTCGACGATTCACTTTGCAAATACGATTTTAATGAGAGAGAACAAGTTCAAGGGTAACTGGTTGTGCGTGAAACGGCACATTATAATCATAGCACTAACACAAACAGATACTCGAACACTCGTGACCAGATGCTCGAACACTAATGCCCGAGGAATGTCGACATTCTTGTATTGTTGTGTATGGGATTAGGTGTTATAAATGTCTGGGGGGAGGTAAACAAAACCAGGCACGCGACAGACTCGTTATTCCAGAGTAGAATATAGATATGTATTTACTCCAAACTTTGGAGTAACCAAGTCGTCAAATAGTAAATATATCAGATGGTAATAGAACATGAGATGTCGAGAGCCCAATTCCCTGTCCACGCCCAGTGAGGTGCTGGACCTAAGTTCCCTATAAGGGGGCTTACCTGAATATATTTTACGGACCAAAGCATGTGTCATCTACCACGTTGGGCTGGTCGAGGTGCGGGGTATGTCAAAGTTCTTGTCCAGGGAAGAGAGAGAAGATTTACTACCGAACAAACGAGGAGGTTTTTATCATAATTATGTTTAAACGTCACCGATAGGACATATTACATGGCATAATCATAATTCTTGCAAAGTTAAACAAAAATTAATATTGGCTGCAAAAGGGACATAGTATCTTTAACTGACCAAATGTTTATATTTACATTTTTCAAGTTTGCGATAGGTATGCATAGGCCATTTTCGTAATGTAACCAAATCTAATGTATAAGTCTTTGTGAAGTGCCTCAATACAAATTATTTTATTCACCTGGTAAGAATAATAGTATTTCAATAGACAGAATCCGAACTGCAAACATAAGTTGTTGCCAGGTTGGACAAACATTATGGCTTGACCTACCTAGCAACACTTGATATATGCAGTCTGCATTCTGACTATTGAATTACTCTTATTCTTATCAGGTGAATGAAATAGTTTGTATTGGGGCACTTCACAAAGACTTGTGCATTAAATTTGGTTACATTACGAAAATGGTCTATGACTTACCCCATTTATCAAAATGTCGATAATGAAAGATTAATGGAGTCTTTGGTATGTATGTTTAGTTATTGAAAACGAAGTATAATAATTTGTCTTGTTAACGATTTATATAAGAATTCTGATAATATTAATATTCAGTCATGAGAAAAAGAAATACAATTTGACCTGAATTTCGTTGATTGATGTAGCCCCTTAAAAAAAGTTGGTCTGCGAAACCCTCTTTCTTAGACCCAAACGGAGGCCAATGCGATTAAAGTGGTACAAACAAGGTCCAAAAGAAGTATTAGGATTTGGATTAGAAAAATAATTTTGGCCATATAAGCACCCCTGTTGCTTTATAGCAACTAAGAAAATAATGTATTTTGATTTGAAAGAGGAAATGTAAAAGCTATATCAAAAAAAAAAATCCAAGAAGATACATTTTCGGAGGTTTCAAGAGACCTACATTGTTGATCTCGCGACGGCTATAAACAATCCTTCCATACAAAAATAATGACAAATTACATTTGCACTATAATATCGAAAATGAAAAATATTTGCGATTATGCAGTATCCAATTTCGATAAGTAAGCGGATACAAGAAATAAAGGCATAATGTTTCTGAATTATGTAATCGCATAGGCTTAGGACAACACCTTTATCCCATAGATTATGAGTTACGTGAGCTGTCAAGATTACATTTAAGTACCATCATTTCAGTAATATACATATATTTAAACAAAAACATTTCAAGGTAAAATACATGTTATTAAAAGTTATAATGCTTATACCTTGTAATTGGCTAATTTATACGATTGTTATGTAAATGTATTTCCTCAAATGTTAAAACACTTTCTAAACAAAGAACTATTCCATTCTTGCTCAAATGGCTGGGGTTACGAAAACCATCAAAACACATCAAATAGTTCTCTCGAAGGTCCTTTTTCTAGAAGATTAAACAATTTTGAACTCAGTAATGCCCTTTCAGTTATGAATGATAAATATGCATTCCTGAGCTTTGAATAATTTAATAGATTGACCAGTGAAGTAACGGCTAAGAGCAACACGTCGTTCCCACATAGATTGACATACGTGAGCTGTAAAGATAATTGTTTGTGTAAATTTAAACAACCCCCACACATTCAACAAAACAACAACGAAATTCAATTCAATTCAATTCAATACCTTTTTATTCATCCAAGTTCAAGGAATACGTGGAAATTTGTTTTGGTCACACATTGTACAAATACCTAATAGGCCTATATATATTAACAAACTTGTATCGTTGTCTTTATAATCATACAAAAAACATCAAAATAAAGATGGACAAAATAGAAATATTATAACGTTCTAGTATTACACATTGAAAATAGTAAAAAGGATAGCACATCAGTGTGAAAGAAGGAAGGAAAACCACGCGAAGCCGATACGTGGGCCTACATGCTCCTCACTCCATTTGGTAGTACGCACGAAATGAGTATGGAACACCAATGTCCTTTGGTAAGACATCGATCTACAATTGCCACACTCCACCCAGGTTAAGTAAATGGGGACCTGGTAGGAATTAATTCCTTGAAACGCAGCGAGCGTAACAGCTGCACTGCTAAAGCCAGGGTAAGTATGCGCATTATTGCAGAGCACTTAGAGACTTCTGATAAAGTAAGTGTTTGGCGCTATATAAGCAAATGTAATAAAAAATAAAAAAATGAAAATGCAATAAATGTTCAATAATTTTTTGCATTTTACCCCGGTCCCCAACATAAAAAATCCTCTGGACGGCCATCCATTATGTTTCAAGGCATGGGAACACATGGGATTTTTTAATGTTGGGAACCAAGGTAAAATGCAAAAAAATATTGAAAATTTATTGCATTTTCTTTGTTTTTTTTATTTATGGAAGCTGCCCCCTACCCTAGCCCCCGCTGCGTTCATTCATGGTTCAGTGACAAAGCAATGGCCTCGTAACTGTGAGGCCCCAGGATCAAAACCGTGTCGATGTGCTATATTAGACCCCTGTTACACATACGTCTGAAAGTGGACTGAGGCCGGCCCCGGAGTCGGCTCGACGTATGTGTAACACCAACTTTTTTCGAAAAGCCGGACTGAGGCCAGGTGGACTCAGTCCACCTCTGGATGTGGTTTGAGGCCGGCCTCAGTCCCGCAATCGGTATGTGTAACACCAGAGTGGACTCGGGGCCGGCTTATAAGCGGAAGTGACGTAACCTGTCATCATTATCAACATAATACATCGGGCGCGCTTGCCACCTTCTCTTATGTTATTCTTTGTTTTTATCATTCTATCACTCTCTCTTTCTGTCTTTCCTTATGTTATTCTTTGTTTTTATCATTCTATCACTCCCTCTTTCTGTCTTTCCTTATGTTATTCTTTGTTTTTATCATTCTATCACTTTCTCTTTCTGTCTTTCCTTATGTGAAATGTTTTTATCATTCTATCCTTTTCTCTTTCTGTCTTTCCTTATGTTATTCTTTGTTTTTATCATTCTATCGCTTTCTCTTTCTGTCTTTCCTTATGTTATTCTTTGTTTCTTCCTTCTATAACCTTCTCTTTCTGTCTTTCCTTATGTTATTCTTTGTTTCTTCCTTCTATAACCTTCTCTTTCTGTCTTTCCTTATGTTATTCTTTGTTTTTATCATTCTATCACTCCCTCTTTCTGTCTTTCCTTATGTTATTCTTTGTTTTTATCATTCTATCACTTTCTCTTTCTGTCTTTCCTTATGTGAAATGTTTTTATCATTCTATCCTTTTCTCTTTCTGTTTTTCCTTATGTTATTCTTTATTTTTATCATTCTATCGCTTTCTCTTTCTGTCTTTCCCTATGTTATTCTTTGTTTCTTCCTTCTATAACCTTTTCTTTCAGTCTTTCCTTATGTTATTCTTTGTTTCTTCCTTCTATAACCTTCTCTTTCTGTCTTTCATTATGTTATTCTTTGTTTTTATCACACTTTCTCTTTCTGTCTTTCCTTATGCTATTCTTTGTTTCTTCCTTCTTTCATCTTCTCTTATGTTATTCTTTGTTTTTATCACACTTTCTCTTTCTGTCTTTCCTTATGTTATTCTTTGTTTCTTCCTTCTTTCATCTTCTCTTATGTTATTCATTGTTTTTATCATTATATCACTCTCTTTTTCTGTCTTTCCTTATGTTATTCTTTGTTTTTATCATTCTATCACTTTCTCTTTCCGTCTTTCCTTATGTTATTCTTTGTTTCTTCCTTCTATTACCTTCTCTTATGTTATTCTTTGTTTTTATTTTTCTATCACTTTCTCTTTCTGTCTTTCCTTATGTTATTCTTTGTTTCTTCCTTCTATTACCTTCTATTATGTTATTCTTTGTTTTTATCATTCTATCACTTTCTCTTTCTGTCTTTCTGGAGTCTGCCCCAACATCAGCTAGTGAAAAGGCGACGTGAGGCCGGCCTATGTGTAGACGCAAAATTGCGGGCCCGAGATGATGTGTAACAGGGGTTTGATGATCTCGAGGCGGCTTCAAATTGCAGGTGTGAGGCCGCCTCCGGGGCCCGCTTTAAAAGCCGACGCATGTGTAACAGGGGTAGTGCCCTTTTTGTGGGGCATTCATCCTCATTACTGTCATTTATGACTTAAGGGCGTAGGTCCCCTAGTTGATAAGCATAGTAGCATAAATATGCTTTAGCAGTCACGCAAAACACACATTGTCAAATTATCATTCAATAAAATCTGAGAATGTATACTATTATCTAGATCTATTATTTTTAAATTATTTTTAAAATAATTCCATAAATTGGGATAAAACTAAAATATTCCAACTTTATGAGCGACAGTGTACATGAAATACCTAAAATGTATGAATTATAATATATCAGTAGCAGAAAGCACTTCCAAGTGTGTTCACTTGTGGATACCATTTTCTATAAAACGTTTCTAAAAGTTTATATCGAAATGTACAGTCTTACGGCAGATCTTCGACCTCAAAACTATTTCCATTCGATTTCACCATTTTATATTTAATTTTGTCAGGTCAAATCAGATCACATCAATTCATGTCATCAGCTGCCAACGTACAATTGCATCAATATATTTTGTCATCATGTTATTGTTGTAATGAATACTTGTTATGCTTTGTCTTTTACTTCTACCTGAATTTTTTTTTTTAACAGGGTGGGTCTAGGAATACATCTGCAGTTTTTGTCAATGGCTCGTGCCATAATGTGGTGTAGGCACCAAGACGCCAATTGAATGAATTAGTATCATCGCACTAACACGAAATACCGAAAAAGAAAAGGTCGTATTGAATTATCAATTAGTCCTAACTGACATTTGAAGAGCTTGATTCCAAAATGAGCTAAACCCATATGTTATCAAAATTGAGGTTTTTGTCTCTCCTACATGGGACAAAAATGCACTATATCACATTCTTAAATTTCACCAGGAAGTATGTAAATGTTTTGGTACAATATCATGTTTTATTCCACAAGGAGCTAAATCCAAATCACAATAAAATCCGCCCACAGCGAGGATATTGCGGAAGCACGTTTAACTGAAATGTATTGTATATAATATGAGGTGGAATACTCAACTACAAAACACCTAAAGGGGACGTACGCACCGCAGGATATGTCACTTCTCCGTTACTCAACCCAATGCAATACTGCCTTCTGGAGGTCCTTAATGAATTGCAATGGAAATGTCTTTAGCTTCAATTTCTCGCAACCATGACCACTACAAACGGTGCTACGACATTTTCGAACAGAAGTCAGGAAAGATCGAACTGTAAAATAAATGGGCGAGCGAGGAGTTCCCAAACATCATTGAAAATATATTTGATAAAAGGACGAGGATTTCATGCGGGAGGACTCTAGGAGTCGGTAGCGGAACGGGTAAGCATGCTTCATTTTGGAATATATATTTTGAGTCCACGGTCCAGACCACGCCTCCCCCAAGGGAAATGTTATACAAATGATATGACTCCAAGCAATTAAAATCCAGCTGTGGCTTGCGTTGCCTTTACCATGGTAATCATGCTAACGCATCAATACAGTAATATAATTTTACGAAATTTATGAAATATAAGTTATTAGTAATTATTAAACAATGAGACATTTAAAAGTCTTGTAGGTTAATGTATTTTGAGCTTACGACTTGACTGGAATATAATTCAGAGCCATTTAAGGTTACGGTACAGTCAAAATTACCCACTACTCGTGGACGTGTGGATATGTCACCGGACTGTGGATCACAAGGTCCGCGGTTCAAGTGCCACTGCGGCACTAATGTCCTTTGGCAAAACATTGATCTACATTTGCCACTCTCCACCCAGGTGTTAAATGGGTACCCGGTAGGATGTGAAAGCTAATGTGCTTAGATTAGCAAGTGTGCGCTTATAAAAATGATGCACTGGCTGGAATGCTCCCCAGGGAGTGGAGAATGTGCATACATTGTGTGCGGCTAAGCCTGAATCCGATGACCGGGGTAATAATATGATTGCAGGGCCCTCAGGGAGAACAGTATGAATACTGATGAGGCTACACTGGGTAAACAATACATACTATTATTATTATTACTACTACTATGGTGACACATACAAAAAAGACTGACATACAAATTGATTGACATTCAACAAAAACAATGTAAGTACTTGGTATTCTGCAACCCTCCAAATTACCCAACCTAAGCTCCGTACTAGTCAGACTGAATGACCATGTTTTATCTTGATTATATTTTAGTAAAGGCCTTAATTTGTTATAGACATTATATTAAAAATGGGAAAAAATAATATAAGCGAAATTGAAAACAATCAATATACACCATTAGTGTTGCTAAATACATTTCGATACAATATTTTTATCTCCTCATTAAGCTTGGATGAATAATATGAAAGTAGCATTTGTCCTAGCCGATCCATATTTCGACACATGATGGTAGTGCTGGTGGTGGGAGGGGGGAGGGGGTGTGATAGGGACGGCGTGAAATGTTACCATGATATTGCATTGGGTATTATGCTACCTATAATTTAAAGTTGTATAAATAAAATCTAAGATACAAAATAATAGAATATGGGGAAAATAAAAAGAGGGATATGTATACAAAACAACCTCGACAAAATAATACCAAATGGAATTAAATTCAATTGTTTTCCTTTAAGTGGCACTGTTTTGACTTTAAAACATTCTAACAGGAAACGTGATACATGAAATCGCATCTCCAACCCTTACCCTGTTAGAACATAACATACAAATATTGGGGTAACCTGCCATTCTGAAGAGTTATGGTCGATTCAAAATAGGTACTTTTGTTACCATTTGAGGAATATTTGCATTCATTAGCGCGGGCGTCAATTATGAGTTTAAACATAAACGTCTAAGACCTAAATTTAGGTCAATAATGGATAAAATTGATTTCAAATTGCTAAAAAAAAGTATCAGCAACACAAGTTTTACAAATTGAATTCATACATTCATTACGGACGGAACACGCACATTATTGTTCTTAATGCTCAATAAGGTCTGAAACGTGTTATTTTGGTATAATAAGAATTTGTACCGATTTTAAAGTTTGACGCACGCGTAATCATTCAGACTGAATTGACAATGTTTCACGGAAATAACAATGGTCGATAAACGTCATTAATTAAAATGCGCCTAGATGACGTCACGCATCAGTAACCCAACTTATGTCTTCGTTAGGATCAATAATCTTGCATATGGCACATGTATTTGGAACATATTATTTATTATAAATTATAAATCAGGCTAAATGTTTTGGGGAAATACTATGTTTTCTCTCCTTATATATACACCCATCCTCTCCCTGTTCTTTCTCTTTCTCTCTCTCTCTCTATAGTGTTTACCCCTTCTCTTGCACTCCCAAATTATTTTTATGTTACCATGAAATGAATATATTTAGTAAACCGTTGTTAATTAGATAGAATATGAACTATATTTGCATGTATGTGTTGATGACGGACCATTAAGAGGAAATCATAATTGTTTGTAAGTTCACTAGTGTTCTATAATTAGTGCAGAACAATCTAATAATCTGTTTGATTCATTTCAATCTGCTTAAAGGCCAAGTCACACTACCGAGTCAGCTCTAATTAAAGTAAAAAGCGACATGTTTGCTCTCGATTTGAACTAGGTAGTACCTATGGCACTTTTTCATCTTTCAGCCGCATTCGATACGATTGATCATTAAATATTTATATCCCATTTATTAAAAAAACATGTGTTAGGTCAACAATTGTGTCATGGTTCCAGTCATACCTCTCCAGAGCTGAGCTGGCATTTCCGGCAAATTGTCATATCACACAACCTTATAATTTGGATTCCCCCAGGGGTCGATTGTAGGACATATTACTATACTCTTCCTATTGGAGATATCGTCCGACATCATTGTATTACTAATTATCTTTTTGCTGATTACATAGAGTAATATATGTCCATTGATCCTAAGATCCCCGGAGCTCTTTAACACGCACCTATCAAACTTCAAAGTCGTATTTCAGATATTTTATTTTATTTGATTTGATTTGATTTGATTGATTTATTTCCGTTTGATTCTCTTTTTCTTTTGCATTTTTACAAATATATAACATACAACACATTGCAAATTATACACATGTCAAAAGAATATAATGTCGAATAAAGTTAGGCTAGCTGTAACCAATCGAAAACATCAAACAGGAGGGTTGACAAAGTAAGCAAAGCTTTAAAGCATGACCACCCTCAATGGAAACATAGTAATAAGAATATGGAGGAACAAATATTGGTAAAATGGGAAAGAGAGAGAGAAAGAGAGAGAGAGGAAGAGAGAGAGGAAGAGAGAAGAAGAAACAAGAAAGAGTGGTGTAGTCTAAATACACAGATGTATGTGCTACAATGTAGTTGGTTTTTAATTTGATATATGAAGATAAAAAAGAAGATGCACATTTGAATATTGGGTGGCCAACTTGGGATATATCATAGAATGAGAAGACTCATGAGTTTTCTGGACAATATGAATAACAATGTGAGATCAGCGAGCTGGTTTATATAGACTGTAAACCGGTTTGTATACAAAACAGTGTTTAGTCAGTACCCCAAGTAGGCAACTCTTTATTCACACGTTTATTCATACCAGGTCATGGAATTTTTAAATTAACGTTTCAATGAATGGAAGCAAAACAGTGAGAGTACTGAAAATTATCGCGTTTTGTAACGACGGGTATACGAGGGGAGCTTTAATATGGGTTGTTTTACATTCAGGGTACACAATAAAAAAGAAATTACTTTGATGGCCCTTAAACAAAAAAACAATTAACAGCTAATGAAAATCTTCCTTGGTCAACTATTTTGCACTATTAGATCAACCTACAAAAGCGAAGAAATGGTTCGAAACAAGCAACTACTTTTCCAAATATGTAATTATATGCCATTTTTTCACATTCTTCATTTGAGACTTTGCTGATTTCTCAGGCGTAAGGAGATGCTTTTCAGCCGTGATGTTTAGTCCAGAATCATCTATAACCTTCAATTAAACTGTTGATTAAGTGATTATATCAAACTGCGGAATATAACATCGCAGAACCTGGCCACAAAAGCGGAGCTCAAAACAAGAGCAACATGCTGCTATGCCTCATATGGAACGCCCCCGGGTAGAGCAGACTGTGGTAAAAGGAAAGAACATGGAGACAAAACACTCTGTCTAGCTATTTTCTATTGATCCGTCTGGTATAAATGGACCAATGCGGGTCAACGGCAGGTTAACTTTAAACTGTGTTTAAAGTGACTCGGTAACATTGTTGAAGGTTGATGAAAAAATTGCCTTATTTTTTTCCGGATTTGTGCATAAAATGTTACTTATTATCTTCCTTCTACTGTACTAACCCTCTAAAATGCAAGCAATCCTGAACAAATTCTCAAACCAAGAAGATAACTATGGTTTTCTTTGAAGGCGTCACTGTGCAACACCCTCTATCAGTGAATAACACTAATTCTTCCAACCATTTTTTAATTTTCCCAACCGTTTTTCCATGAAAAAAAGACATGAGACAGGCTATTAAAAAAATCTGTCAACACTTAAATGTCTGGAATGGTGGGTAGAGCCAATCTACTGCTTTTTGACGATTTACATTCACCTAAAATGTCATTAAATTGTAATGATATGGTTGGAAGAACTACGGAATCGATCAGTTCATTTTTACCCAATTTGTATCATTAATAATGGTCCGTTTTCACTCAATTTTTCAGATTATCTTTAATTGTACATCTAGCATTGCAGTCACTACCTTAGCACCACTTTCTCTTGTCTGAACAATATTACCAAGTCGCTTTAAAATCAAGTGCGATTATTTTTTTATACACAATTACAACGAATCGCCTGCGCATTAAAAGCAATCTAAATCTTCGTTATTTTAATATGATAAAGATACACATGAAGACAGTACAAATAACGTTTGCCCTACCATATCGTATGCTTAAATGTATATTGTATATGTTTTCCTTGATTTTACAGGAAGCTTTGAAGCAGCTCTGTTGAAACAACTTCAACCTTACTTCCCGTCAATTCACCACACCGTAGTTGAACCTTCGGAGACTTATGTCTCTCATTACAAGCTTCATTCCATATTAGACGATGTCCAGTATGATTGGCAGCTCAAGACGATACAGCAATTCAAGCATGACCGTGATGTTTCTTGTAATGGGCGGAAATTCGACTTTATCAGCGCAGTAAACTCTCTCTACTACGCAGACGATTTAAAAGAGACGCTCCGCTATCTCGTTGACCAGCTGACTCCGAAGGGCTGTCTCATGATAGTTATACGTTCTGGTAAGAATTTTGTTTAAAGATGCCCCAATCTTTCTTAGTTAGAGGCACACTGCAATAAATCAAATTAGATATGGAAAACAGGAGTAAAAAAGATTAATTTGAAATGAATATACAATGCAAATGATTTACAGGTTGGCAACTTCTCTTGAACCAAAAAACGCTTGTCGTAAGAGTGCCCAAAAGTACCTATCAGTACTTTGTACATCTGACAATAGATTTTATATGTGTTTGTCCCATTTAATTTGTGAAATATTTATATAGTGTAAAATAAAAAAAATAAAAAACTAGACTCAAATCTTTACTTATAATGAAACAGTGCATTTCCTTAATGCCGATGCAAAACAAAAATATATTACAAATAAAACAGTTCCCCCCAAAATGGCGAATTATTATTACGGTCATATTGTGTAGCACTCAGACATGTAAAACATTATTTCGATACAGGGACTGTGTTTCTCGTTATGTTTTGTTTTCTTACTCCATGTCATAACATCTAGTTTGGTTTAATAGCCGAACATAATGGCGATTCATTGCTAGCCCCGGGCTCGTTACTCTATTGGCACATATAGGGGTTTAAATGATATTCCCTAAATTCCTGTTTTTCTTCTTCATCTAGTTATTGAAGATGGGGGTAAATAAATGACGACATTACTCAAGCTCCACAAAATTTGACTTCAGACTATTTCTGTTTATCTGAATTATGCTTTTTCTTACAACAGAAAAGGGAGCCGGTTATCGGATTATTGTTAATTTCCCCGAGCTGCACCCTGCGTTCGAGGGAAGTTATTTAATATCTTCGCAAACGATTGTCGATATGCTGACTGGAATGGGACTAAAGCACACCATGTATCATCTGCCGACTAGTGTGGATTTTTCTTCCGCAATTAACGAAAGTGATGCTGAGGGCGACGCATTGCTGGATGTGTATACAGGAATGGTAGATTTTCGACAGACAGCACCGACTTCACTCGTAGAGAGCGTTCTGGAATTTCTGAATAAAGAAAAGCTTCCGGACGAAGAAGATTTAAACATGCATGTTCAAAGTCATCTTGTTCTAATGGAATGGGATATTATTTTCATTGAAAAACAATAAACAGATGTACTATGTAGGTGCAATGTTCCATGATATGATCTAACAGTTTTCGACCAGAAGCTCCAGAAGCTCCTAGTCACCAAGGGGATAGTTGAGTTCTTGTTTAAGACTGCAAATGCCTATAAATGCCACAAATATAAAAAGTGGCACTGTGAAGCCACTCTGACGAAGTAGTAATTTAACATGTATTAGGCAAGGGATATCAATATGATTAAATAGGGTTAATTTATTGTTACTTTCACCCCAAAAACGTAAACTTAATGAAATTGTAGACTCTTTCCTACGTGTAAGGTATACTGTTGTCACTATTTTTAAATCAATATATTAAAGGTAGCACTAAGTAGGCACTCTTTAACAGCGCATTAACCACAACATTCGTCAGGTCATTCATATTAGTAGGTAGAGCACCCCCGAAATAAGAGAACAATACTCATGTTTAATTTTTATTTGTTATGAAAGATCTCATTAAATGCTTTATTTTGCGACTAAAATCTATACAATTTGGTAAACGATTCTTGAAAAAAAAAAATATCGAGAATTCACCGGACAAATCTGCGATAAAATGGAAAAAAAAGGTAAAAATGACCTCTTTCGATTTTTACAAGGCTTAAAAAAGAGAAAATGAGTATTGAAAAGCCAAAATGTTTGCATTTTCAGAAAGAAGGTTAAGTTACTTTAACCCTAAAAAGGCCGGGCTATTTGAGGTCTTAGAACGGCCCCCCCCCCCCATAAGATCTCGGCCGTGAAGCGGCCGATCTCCGCGAAAATGTGCACGCATGTCAAGTGAAGTGTATAGAATACTATGATAATTTCATTTTTTTTAAACAAAATTACTAATTTGCATATTTATGGTAATTCATGCAAATAATGTCATACAAATCACATTTTTACCCATAAATCATATATTATTCATATTTAAGCATCCTTTTTCACTACATATATTCATTAGACCATTCGGAATAATAATACGACAACAACATTTGGAAGAGCCAGCTTATTTCTTATGTTATCTCTTGTTTTGATAATTTCTTATGTATTTCGTTGTTTTTTTTACTTATGTATTTTATTGTTTTTGTTGTTTTATTTCATTTCTAACTACAATTAAACTATTTTGACTCCCAAAACAACCACCTAAACTTTAAACAAGACCCAATAACCCATGTTTGATCTTTTTTTAGGAAAAATGACGTTTCCTTATGTTTTGTACACAAATCACGAAAATGAGCGATTTTCGGGCTGATATGCAAAGACAAAAGGTCACGTAACCTTGTAACCGTAGGTCCGATTTTCAAAAAAAAATCTTTTAAAAGTTGCGCAATTTTCGAAAGAAAAAAGTCAGCGAGTCGCGGGGCTCCATCCATATGCGTTCCCGAAAAATCAGGAAAATCGTGGAGGGGGGGGGGGGCATGATTCCTTATTAGGGTTAAAGTAAAGTCAGTATCAACGACCAGCCTTGTGGTATTTAAACACGCAGAGTTGTCAAAAATGCCGGTTTGTTATACTTAACACATCTGCAGGTACTCAATTGTTCCAGTCGACGGATTACAAATTGGAGATTACGAATTGAAACTGTACATATGACTTCTCAAATATAGTATATATTATTACAAAACGATGACTATTTAACGCCTCTTGAAGCATTCCCTGAGTTTTGTTTGATTTGATTTGATTTGATTTTCTTCTGCTTTCATATAAGTTTACATTTTTAGATAACAATAATATATAGTACAACAAGTATTTTACGGACAATGATGCAGATGAGAATGATGATGATGATGGCGATGGTGACAATGATTCGACTGAAAGAAGATTGTTGATTTGTTTTGGTGTAGATTTGATCCATTTCCCAAACGAAATGATACTGCAATGCTAATAACACTTCACGTACATGAGAAAGATCACAGCTTACCTGTGTTGTAAGGTCATCGATCTCCATTGAATGGGAAAGTCCATTTTTGATATCTTTAATACTTACAGCAAGACTTCCTCCCTTAAAACCAGAACAATATATTAATCCTTTGTATGCATTAAGCGTGCTTCGTAAAGTCCGACATACACATGAATAAAGCCAACATGAGGAAGGGAAACTATACAACAGAGCACACTTTACCACATGGTACAGTACCATTTTACCTAACATCACTGCCTTCAGACACTCCTTGTCCTCATTCAACATATGTGTTTCTGTAAAATAAACTAAAACGTATACTAAATTAGATCCAAGTTGACATGGTTATCTGAATGCACTTAATAATAATCACCTTACAATGGTACACACACTTGAATATAGCCGAGATAGAAAGATAGCAAATATATTGCATTTCTCCTCATAGTTCATTAACACAATTAAATGTACAGATATTGTAGTTTATTTTAACTTATTATCATAATCATTATCAATTGAATATATGTGATTCCCCAGCAATGTTGAAACTTGCCCATTGAAACCCTAGCAAGTTCAGGCAATCCAGATGTAGACTCAATTCCATTTTTTTGGAGGATATTTGAGCACAATATGGTAAAGACTAAAATCTTCACAAGCCGCTTTTCGTATACCATAGGCTAACATCTTGTGTATTTACCATTAGATACCAGCAAATACAAAATGACAACTTTACAAACAGGTCATATGTGTGTATACCTCTCGCTAGTTATAATAGCTCTTCCATGGTCCATGCCCCCGCCCCACCTCCACTCGTTTGTAAGGAGGAGTCTCAACAGAGATCTTGGGAGTATTTCACAACAACTAAGATCGATTTTAAGTTGGACTTAAATATGACAGGCCATTCGTGCCACTGGTTGCTCTCACCATTGGTCTCTCAATTATGATCTTTAGATAATGTTTCTTCCTTCAATAATGAACTGTCAAAAAAGCTCAATTATATAGATGTGTGACCATGAATTGTACGTTCATTGAGAGACCGTTGCCAGTAAACGGTGCCAGCAAAAAGTGGCATGCACGGCCTGCCATAGTTAAGTCCAACTTAAAGTCGATCTTAGTCTTTGTGAAACACCCCCTGATATTACAGAGGGCAGCCCATGTGGTCTGCAAAAGAATATGTGCACTGTGTGCTGATGGGTAATGTCCAAATGATAAAGACAGGTGGTTCGTGTTTCCATACGCTGTAATGATGAGCCCAGGCTCTAGGAATGTGGGCTCTCGGAGATGACAGTAATCGGAAATGACATATACAGTGCGTCCCAGAAAAAACGAAACCGAGAAGTATCGATGTTTTATCATAACTTAATCACAACCATAATTAATGAATGATACATATTTGGAAAGCTTAGAGTCTCCTCTTTCAGTTGATGCTACTCAGATGATGCATATTTCACGCATGAATGATTAAAAGCAATTTGAAGGAAGGAAACCAAAAAGACATTTGGCGGGCGGTATCTGAATTTCGAAGAAAAATTCACATTTCTAGAAAGTTGAGGTTCTGCCCTTTCATATGACACCTCAATCAGGAAAAATGAGCGAGGAATAACAAAGTTCTGTTTGTTTAAAGTAGCCCTTACATTTCCATAATTTTAACAAACGAATTCGTTTTCACTGGGTGCCTGCCGTAGCAAAAAGCAGATTTGACAAAAGACTTAACTCCGTTTCGTTGACAATCAGCCATGCATGAAAACTCTCGTCTACGGCTGATTGTCAACGAAACGGAGTTACGTCTTTTGTTAATTTCGTTTATTGATACGGCAGGCAGCCATTTTTCCTGATTGAGGTGTCATATGAAAGGGCAGAAACTCAACTTTCTAGAAATGTGAATTTTTCTTCGAAATTCAGATACCGCCCGCCAAATGTCTTTTTGGTTTCCTTCCTTCAAATTGCTTGTAATCACTCATGCGTGAAATGTGCATCATCTGAGTAGCATCACATGAAAGAGGAGACTCTAAGCTTTCCAAATATGTATCATTCATTAATTATAGTTGTGATTAAAATATGATAGAACATCGATACTTCTCGGTTTCGTTTTTTCTGGGACGCACTGTATAACGTACGTGTTGAAAGCACATGAACTCTATGAGGATGTAGGCCATAGGCATTTACGTTTTACTCTGTGATGACGGCTGAATATGTACACTGGTATCTGGAAGGAACAAACGCTAAATAGGGCATATTTGGACATTCTTACGATTAAAGATTATTTTGCAATCATTGCTAGGTTATTCAAGATTCAGGACCAAATTTTGTTGTGATGATGTCGGTAGGGCAGTCCCATTCTGATTAAAAAAAGTGTTTCTTGAATTTAAGAGTTATTAGTGCTCACAAACAAAAGCTCAAAAAAGGTCCATCATGCGATAATTATTACTGAATATCATTACGCATTATGAAATGTAGCATAAAATTAAAATGAAATGATGAAATAATTGCCAAATCAGGAAGACATGAGTGAGGGGGTGGAGTGATAAAGCGACATTTAGAGTTTGAGTGGTGAAGAAAAAAATCGCAAGATTACACCACACAAACAGGTGTCCACAATTTAGCCTTTAATTAGGAGACTGAAACCATCGTGCAAAATTCGCTAGCCCCCACTCATGAAAATGTGCCCGTAAGTATGTGTACTTTCCTGAGGTTAGCCAAGGAGCTTGGTCTAAATCAACCCTTTTTGGTTTCGAATTTTCGTGCTTCTTTTCCTGTACTATGGACTGTAAAATTGCTTACATTAATTTCTCTGTGTGATTTTCATTATTATTGCTGCTATGTTTTCTCTCTAGCATTTCGTAAAAATAAAGGCCTGTGATTATAAAAAGTTATCTCACGATTATTACATAATTAGTGTTTTCTGTAGCTGAGGGGTCATAAGAAGTTATCTCATGATTGATATTAAATATATTAATATATGTGGTGGTGTTTTTTTTTTTACCTGATTGCGAAGAAAACATAAATGATTATTAGTAAGCAACCAGACGCCGACGGCTTTAGGTCCTTTCCGAGGGACCTGGTAATGAGGATTAATGCCTTACCAAATGGCACTAGCGCATCACCTTGGTTTCGAATCCGGGTCACCGGATTACGAGACTACTGCTCTACCGACTGAGCTATCGCACCAATAAAGTAGACAATGCGGTTTCACAAGGAAACACATTCATTATTTCATCCAGCGTAAGTTAACCTGAAGAAAAGCGTCTTATTATTAGTGTTTTCGGGAGCTGAGGGGTCATATGGAGTTGATAAAACGTAGACCTTTGATTATAAGAAGTTCTCTCATAATTACCTCATTAGTGTTTTCTGGAGCTGAGGGGTCATGAAGTTCATGAAACGTAGAATACGTCCTACTCTCCATTCATACACTATTCGTGTTAGACAAGTTACAGTCCGATAGTGTAGACTATCAAGCAAGGGAACATTAATGGGATCAGCCGGGTTCGATGCACTCTCGTATCGTACGGAATCACTTAACATTCATGTTGATGGTTGCGCGGGAGTGCAAAATAAAGTAGACGATATGGTTTCACACGGCAATATATTCATTATTACATCCAGCGTAAGTTAACCTGAATAAAAGCGCCATATTTCGAAAATACACTTTCAAGTACTTAAACAGTCAGATATTCAGGCAAGTCGTTTTTGTCATTCTTTTCCATATAATCATCAATGCATTGTGTCACTTCGTTAGTGTTAGTGAATGTATGCAATTTGGTCGTGCATTGA
The DNA here is from genome assembly GCA_035222895.1 of Strongylocentrotus droebachiensis. Lineage (NCBI taxonomy): Eukaryota > Metazoa > Echinodermata > Echinoidea > Camarodonta > Strongylocentrotidae > Strongylocentrotus > Strongylocentrotus droebachiensis. The sequence continues at coordinate 95,744 of JAVYIG010002535.1, read as the reverse complement.
GACTGTTCCGATATATTATATGTGAGCTACAATGTTAAACTAGGTTTGATTATACCCATGGCGTAACATTGTTATGTTGGACTTGTGTATATATTAATTTTGGATTTCTGAACCTCGTTTCACAAGGGGCGTTACTTTAATTGCATTCTTACCTGCGCCGATATATCCTCTACATGAAATAGTTTGAATGCACCAGGCGGGCGTTTCACAAAACTTGTTATCAGTGACAAATGACAGTTTTTCTTATAAGCTACTGAAATCCTTGCTTCTGATTGGTTATCAGCAGATTTGTCACTGATTTTAGTCATTTGTCATTGCAAAAAGGCTTTGTGAGACGGGTCCCAGGATTGTCAAGTAATTCCTACCAGTTGTTTTATTTGTATCCGCCCTCTGTACGATATCACTCCCACCTGCTGCGTCAAAGATCGCGCTAGTCACTGACGCAGTACATTATACATAAACATACACATAAACATAAGTACATTGTAAGATGGGGAGGCGCGGTAGCTCAGTCGGTAGAGCTGAGTTGTCTTGTATTTTATTTTAGCGAAGAATGTGTGTGTCTATCAAAGCGAAACGAAGTTATACCCAAATATGGACATGCTTACACTACAAATAGTTTTCCATTGTAATTGTTATTCTATACAATTTATTCGACCAACTTATATTTTAGCTTCTACGCACCCACGCTACACTGTAAAAAAAAAAATAGTCGAAATAACTCAATAAAATTGAGGAAAAGAATTGCCTTATTTTTATTAACTAAATATTACCTACGGCATCTTAAGTAGAATTTACTTATTTTGCTGAATAAATTTTTACTCAGTTAAATCGAGTTACATTAACGTAAATAATTTAAGTATTGTAATCATTTTAGATAATACAAAAAAAAAGCTATGATAGGATTACATATTGCACGATTTGGTACCCATCTAATCTAACAAGTAACATCCACTAATCATTCACTACTTCTATTTAAGATTTAACCGTATATATATATCTACCACCATCACAAACTATTACATACGCTTCAATTCGACACATATTGAAAGGCTCCAAATTTTATATATACTTGATCGTAGCATCTTAAAAGGAAAATTGGTTGACAATTTCCTGAAATATCAAGTTTTGATTTGTTTTGAACTGGATAACAATTAAAAATTGTCTTGTCTTTGCTTAGCCATGTTAAATGAATTAGTAAATGTTTTAAAGTCCTTAAATTTTCATTCAACCACAAAAAAGAATTGTTTTATTTAAAAAAGAGTTTAATTTGGTCTTAATGAATATTCATGCATTATGTAAATATTTCTATTACGCACTGCATCGGTCCTTACTTTAAAAAGATAAGAAAAATCAACATAAATTGTTTGAGTTATACGTATAATTTCTGATTTTGAGTTAAAATTACTAAATTAATACAAGCTGAAATTACTTAAAGTTCTCAGTATTTGATTTTACTTAAATATTCCACGTATGTTCTACTAAATTGAAAGTTTGAGTTAGCAAGACTTAAATTTAGTGCGTAAGTGGCAAAACTAATGTTTTCAAGTAAATTCTACATGGAAAAAATACGTAAAAATTACCAATGAACAAATTCTTTTTTACAGTGTACCTATGTTTAAATAAATGACCATAACACGATCTTTTTTAAAAGGATAGTGAAGTTCTGTTGCAGAGGGCGCCATTAACAAAAATGTGAGATAATGCAAAAAAGAGTGTCAAATTTAATAGAATATACAATTTAAATGAGAAAATCATCTTTATTTGATCGAAATCGGTTCAGATGCAGCTGAACAATACATAAATATAACCATTTCTAAAAGTTGTGGTGGTCCACAAACATTCGGTTCAATTTTGAACCAGCCGTTGAAAAAATGAGATAGCCCCTTATTCGTTTTATTCCAGCCAATGCCAATGTTGGCTTTTTGTTGGATTTTTCGTGTTGGTTATAATACGCACAACCAGCCGGCACCTGTATTGTTAATATTAACTAACTAAATAATTAAAGGTCACCGTAATTTTTTTGAAGTGGAGCTGAATTGGTATGATCGTATTCAATCTAAATTCACACATTTTCGGGTCTAAAATTACCTGCATAGCCATTTCAGGTTATAAAAGGGCACTAGAAAGGTCATAAATAAGAATAAGAGCAATAAACATAGATTGTGAAGGCATTTGCGGTCTAAAACAAGAACTTAACTATCCCTTTAATGTAAAACCCACCAACGTGAATATCCTTACAAATGATTTCAATATAAATAGGTTTCCTTTCAGAATGCTCCTTTCAAAGAAATGTTTTTTCGTTCACCCTTGACTTGTTACGAGCCCAGCCGTATGCAATATCTTATTCACCTGCGATACTGTGACATGCTATAAAGAGTGTGCGAGTCCGTGTTTCATGGTATGATTAGGGACTTTTAGATTCGCACAAAGACAATGGGGATTGCTACGGTCGACGTCCTTTTAATGCACTGCCTTGAATGGACGTCACACGTTTCAGTCCACGCAAATCTAAAAGTCCCTAATAATGGGGATCGTACATATAATTTTCTGGTATCAAGGAAAAGTCACTCATGTGTCTCTTTCTGTCTTTGTCTCTCCCCTTTCTCTCTCTCTGTCTCTCCCCCATCTCTCTCTCTCTATCTTGTGTTTTAAATAACCAAGGCCCATGAGTAAACCCATGTCGATATAAATATATATAAAATAAGAAGAAGTACCAAACAACACTACACACAATCAGTTTCATGTGACAAATGAGGTATAAAAATATGCCCATCTGACCGTAATTAAATGCCTAAAACCCCCAGAGCTTCCGGGGGTTCTGCCCCCTAGACCCCAGCAAGGGGCCCTAAGGCGGCCCCATGGGTGTTCATCTCACCGTAGTTAAATATTAAAACCCCTGAGCTTCTGGGGGATCTGCCCCTTGACCCCCTGCTGAGGCTCAGGCACTGGACCCCACGCCAATTTACGCTCTCCCTGATCGTTAATACTCCACTGTGAAAAACGTTTCGCGGGGCCTGCATGTAACGTGTAAGAGTGGTGGTGATGCAGATTTTTTTATATTCCCCCCCCCCACCTTCCAAACTTTGTTTGCTCATTACTTCACTGCCCAGCTGAACAAGACATAAATATAACCATTCCTAATAGTTGTGGTGGTCCACAAACATTTGGTAATTTTGAACCAGCCGTTGAAAAAACGAGAAAGCCCCTTATTCGTTTTATTCCAGCCAATGCCAATGTTGGCTTTTTGTTGGATTTTTCGTGTTGGTTATAATACGCACAACCAACAGGTACCTGTATTGTTAATATTAAAGGAAACCTAAACCCAAAGAATAAGTGTAGGTATTTTGAAAAATGAGATGTATTCCTGCCCTTTGATGTACAATATTCCTTACGAAAATGTACAAGATATATATAAATGAAGATATTCCTGGCATGATGTGATGCCTTTCAGCATGATATGGGCGCAGCCATTTTCTTGAAAATGTGACGTACCTGTTGAAATTGTACATGTATCATGCACCAAGCTTTAGTTGGAAAGAATTTTTAAATCAATAAATAAACCTTTACTTTTCAATACAAAATAATAATAACTGAGATGATAGAAATTATATAAGGTGACAAATAAAAAATAGGGGCACAAATAAACAAAATTCATTGATAAATACTACACTTTAGCAGTTGACAAATCTATTTCATTTATAAAAAAACCTTCACCCCAGAAGAGCACTAACTTATTTATGCAATTTGCGTTCTGGCAATTATAGTACAAAGGATAATAGCAGGTGAATGAAATGCTTCATCACCACACACGTCTGGGAAAGAAGCATCCATAAATTTGAATACATTACTTGATAAACGACTTCGCATAGTACGTCACATTATCAAGAAAATGGCGATGCCCATGTCGTGTTGAGAAACTGTACTTTATTTTTGCTTTATTCCTCTTTCATAAACTTTGGTGGGAAATATTGAAGATTTATGGGCAATAATATAATAAATCTCTTAGTATAAGTAAAGTTATTACTTGGGGTTCGGTTTCCTTTAACGTTTAAACTGACTAATTAATTAAAGGTCACCGTCATTTTTTTAAAGTGGAGCTGAATTTGTATGATCGTATTCAATCTAAATTCACACACTTTCGGGTCTACAATTACCTTCATAGCCATTTCAGGTTATAAAAGGGCACAAGAAATGTAATAAATAAGAAAAAGAGCAATAACCATAAATTTCGAAGGCATTTGCGGTCTTAAACAAGAACTCGGCTATCCCTTTAATGTAAAACCAACCAACGTGAATATCCTTACAAATGATTTCAATATCTACAGGTTTCCTTTTAGAATGCTCCTTTCAAAAAATGTTTTTTCGTTCACCCTTGACTTGTTACGTATGCAATATCTTATTCACCTGCGATACTGTGACATGCTATAAAGAGTGTGCGAGTTCGTGTTTCATGGTATGACTAATGGGGATCGTACATATAATTTTCTGATATCAAGGAAAAGTCACTCATGTGTCTCTTTCTGTCTTTGTCTCTCCCCCATCTCTCTCTCTCTCTCTCTCTCTCTCTCTCTCTCTCTCTCTCTTGTGTTTTAAATAACCAAGGCCCATGAGTAAACCCATGTCGATATAAATATATATAAAATAAGAAGAAGTACCAAACAACACTACCCACAATCAGTTCCATGTGACAAATGAGGTATACAAATATGCCCATCTGACCGTAATTAAATGCCTAAAACCCCCAGAGCTTCCGGGGGCTCTGCCCCCTAGACCCCAGCAAGGGGCCCTAAGGCGGCCCCATGGGTGTTCATCTCACCGTAGTTAAATATTAAAACCCCTGAGCTTCCGGGGGATCTGCCCCTTGACCCCCTGCTGAGGCTCAGGCCCTGGACCCCACGCCAATTTACGCTCTCCCTGATCGTTAATACTCCACTGTGAAAAAACGTTCCGCGGGGCCTGCATGTAACGTGTAAGAGTGGTGGTGATGCAGATTTTTTTATATCCCCCCCTCCCAAACTTTGTTTGCTCATTACTTCACTGCCCCTTGAAGGTGACCCCCCTCGAGTGTTTGCCCCCCCCCCCCCCAATCCCAAACTGCTTCCGGCGCGCCTGGTCATAGTAGCCAACATTAAACATCAGGGTTAGGTGATAATATGAAATATGACATTGATATCACCTAACCTCTATTGGCATTCATACCCCTGCGAGAATAGTGATGTAAACAGAACCCCAATTCCGTTTGTTATAAATCCACCTGAAGAACCTTGCAGACTGGCGTTTGATATTGGACTCTTCTTTATTTCATACAAAATATGACAAATTGATAATGGAGTAATTACGATTTGCTTGCTTACAATGTACCTTCCATTATGTTGTCCTTGATAATGTTTATGTACATTGAGTATAGCAGACATAAATGATTCAGGTTGTGGAAACAGTACTCAGATGCAATACTAGTTTACATATATCCAGGTCCCCCCTCACTTTTTTGTTTACATGATTACATTTTTAACAGGAGATTTGGAATGTTCCGATTCGCTAGTGTAGTAGATTTAAATGATTGAATTGTAGGAATAGTACACACAAGCAATGGCAGTTGATATATATTGAGGTCTCACCCCCCCCCCCCCTCTACTCCCTGCGACCTACATGTTTACATTTACAACATTAGATTTTGAATCGTGTAGATTCTCTAGTGTAGTAGATCTAAACGATTGAATTACGAGAAAAGTACTCAGATGCAATAGCAGTTGATATTTCATTTCATTTCATTTCGTTTTATTTCCATTTCCAACAAAATAAATAGAGTACATGGGATTGCATTGTACATAGTAAAACAATGAAACTTAACAATATATGTAATTAGTCCACAGTGTACAACAGGCATATAAAACAGGTTGGTCATGGAGGGGACTGCTGAAAAGCTGGGCTTGTAGATTGCAGCCCCCTATAACTTATAGTTGCAAAAATAGTATATCAACAATAAAGGAACGCACAAATACATAAACCAATTAAACATAACATAGAAGGAGTGAAAGGGACAGGGAAAGAAGGGAGACAACGAGAGAGGACAGGGCTCTTACCTATAACACATACAACACAACACGGGCCGACTGGAATACGGATGGCCAGTACAAAATGAATCAAAATATCAAAATGTATTTTATTGAGTTAAATAAATTTAAAGAGGGAGAGCTAACGCATGATAATTACGCAAACAAGATTATATATCGAGGTCCCCACCCCCTCGTGAAAAATGTTACCAACATAAATAATAATAATAATAATTGGATTTATATAGCGCCTTTTCCAAAGGTTACAAGGCGTTGCTCTCCTAGACTTTCGACAATTTAAAGGGATCGTTTAACAATGTTAAATCTGAGATACACAGCCCTACGTGTTATCAGTGTCTGTGATATGGTGTAATATTGAAGCCCTAACAAAATTGCGCTTCAAAATGATCAAGAAGTCCTTCAAAAAAGTAAAAATCTTTGAGTGCCCGGTTTTACCATACTCGTTTTCCCCAATAGACTGTAGTGTTATGAAAACCGTCAGGCGAACGGTTTTCAAAATTTGTAATTCCAATCATAAATATCTTGATAATCAGACAGGCGATCGGCTTGTAAAAGTCATGGGGTTCCTGACTGACCTAAAGGTTTATAATTATCATTGCATCATGAGCTAAATCCAGAATTTTGTTTCAGAATCTGAGACAAAGTTACCGGATCCCTTTGAGAGGAGTTGTACAGGTAAGTTTTCAGATGTTTTTTGAAGAAATCTAGTGAAGTACATTTTCTTAAGAAAGAGGGGAGTTTGTTCCAGAGACGTGGGGCTAAGGACTGAAATGATTTGAAACCAGCCTGTTTACGGGATTTGGGAATGACAAAGGTAGGAGCTGATGAAGACCTAAGTGAATAGGATGTTCTCTGTTGCTGAAAGAGTGAGGAAATGTATACAGGAAGGGTAGTCGACATAGATTTGAAAGTTTGAACAAGTATCCGGTATTGTATTCTATCAGCAACTGGGAGCCAGTGTAGTTCCTGCAACAATGGGGTGGCGTGAGACCATTTTGGTTTTTGATAGATTAGACGGGCACATTTGTTTTGCAGACGTTGAAGTCTGCCCAGGTCCTTCTTACTTATACCCCCAAGTAAGCATCCACCATAGTCAAGCCTGGAGAGCACAAGTGCTCTAACAACATTATGACATGTTTCTCGATCTAAGTACTTTCTGATGCGATTTAAGTTATATATTTGCCAGTTCAGGGTGCGACATAAGTTGGTGACATGGTCAGACATTTTCATTTCCCCATCAAACACGACCCCCAGGTCCCTAATTGTAGAAGAATTGGGAATGTTCTGATCACCAATTGAAAAGGACAGATTTTTGAGACGATTCAGACGGCTTTGTGATGCAGCAATGAAAAATTCTGTCTTGCTAGAGTTTAACTTTAGCTTAGACATGACAAGCCAGGCCTGTATGTCTTCTAAGCTCTTTGAGAGACGGAAATACGCACATACCGCATCCCCAGGCTTGGTAGGATCAAATATGGTAAACATCTGAATATCATCTGCATATACATGATGTTGAATTGCATGCAGACCTATGATGTTTCCTATACAACGAATGTAGTATGTAAACAATTGTGGTCCAATGATAGACCCTTGCGGTATCCCAAATGTCAGATGTTGGTAATTTGAGAAGGATCTACTGACGTGAACCCGACTAGACCTGTTGCTAAGATACGATCGGAACCAAGACGAAACATTATCGCCTAGACCAAAGTCCTCGGCTAATCTATGTGAAAGAATGGTGTGGTCCACCGTATCAAAGGCGGAGGAAATGTCCAACATTAGCAAGAAAACAGCTTGTTTGTTATCAATGGCACAGAGTACATCATTCTGCAGAGAAAGCAGTGCAGTCTCAGTACTGCGTGCAACTCTGTATGCTTACTGCATAGGATCAAGCAAATCATTCTGGTTGACATGAAGATAAGTGTTGAGAAATAATGATGTTAATGTAACAGGAAACAGTGATCCTTGAAGCAGATCTTCATCGCTCTCACAAGGGATGACAACTTATATTTTACGAGCATGAACATGATGCTAACACGCCAACATCCTGAGTAAGCAAGAACACAAGCTGGTCTTAATTACTTATCGCTGTGTACGAATCAAGGGCGGGGGGCGAATATTTTTTTTACACGCTAGCCTGGCCACTTTCGCCGTAATACTCGTAAACGTGCGCTGGTGGTAAAGCCTACATATAGGCATGCACTACCGCAATTTAACTTGGTTGCTCTCTAGCTGAACGTTCGTTCGTTCAGGTCTTAGATAAAGATTAATGTAAAGTTCCTAAATTAAATTAAAATAAATAAAGTTTTTGAATTCCATCGCCCGATGGCTCCGATGGCCGTCTCATTTACAAGGGCCAGCTATGTCTTTATCTGATGATTGTCATGCATGATGTACGTACATGATGTGTATCATATCACCATGCACCTCGCATGTTAGTCCAGATTCAGTCCGTTCTTTCTTTTTATCCCCCACACACAGAGCGGTCTCTCACCAAACTTCCGTATTCGAGGTCCAGATTGAGAGGAATGGCTAGGTCTACTTTCAACGTTGAGGGTGTGTTATTTTATCAGCTGATTGAGTGCGCTACACGAAAACGGTACAGAGGCTGGACTACTCGCATGTAGGCTGCTATACTAAAATTAGTCGTTTCCAAGGTGTTTATCATAGAAATGGCCAGGCTAGCGTGTAACAAAAATTTGCGCGGGCGGGGGGCGAATTTTTTTTCCGTACTCGAGAGGGCAAATACCCCATGTGCGCATGCGCGTGGACTTGTGATTTCTCTGCTACTTCCCATACGAAATGTACGTATTCGCATGTGTGCACGATACGAGTAAACGATGGCATAGTAGTCTTCAAACACAGACTCTGATTTGCCAGTTTGACAAAACAATTACACATATATCGTGCGTAGCAATAGTACTAGTATTCAAGTCTGAGTAGTTGTATGATTCAGACATTTTAGTGCTTACAGAAATGCATCCCAAATTGAATAGCATGGTATAGTAGTCTGCAAGCACAGACGCTAATCGGACAGTTTGACAACATAGTGTCTTGAGTAGTGCTTTATATTCAAATATGTGTAGTTTTATGATTCAGACCCTACTGGTGCGTGTATTGGAAAGGCATCTCAACTTGCAGAGTGGCATAGTAGTCTGCAAGCACAGACGCTAATCTGACAGTTTGACAAAATAGTGTTATTCAAGTCTGAGTAGTTTTATGATTCAGACCCTACTGGTGCGTGTATTGGAAATGCACCTCAACTTATAGAGTGGCATAGTAGTATGCAAGCACAGACTCTCCTTTGACAGTTTGACAGAATAATATAGGCCTATTGTGTATTAATGTGTATTGAGTAGTGCTTTTATTCAAGTTTTCGTAGTTTTCTGTGTTGTGCCACTGCTCTCTCACACTCTCTCTCTCTCTCTCTCTATCTCTCTCTCTTTCTCTCTCTCTAGCTCTCCCTCCAGTATGCTCGCACTCTCTGTATTACTTTTATTTATAATCATGGTCTGCTGAGAGCCAGAAGGATGTTAACTCTTAACACAACGAATGCCCTTCTGGCTCTGAACAAACGATAGTAGGCCTATATATGATAAACCCACACACCATAAGGTCATTTATTGGCCTTCTCAAAACCGTCATTCTGTAATAATATTTCTAACTTTGGTCTAATAACTCTTTTGTCAGTGCAATCAATGGTCGAATGAATAATAAAATTGTGATTTTTATCTAGTTTCCGTCCTTTGTATTGATTTATTATGTTAAAATTGATAACAACATTTAGTATAAGTTACAAGTATCTCTTTTATTAAAGCACAAGCACACACACACACCCATACACGCCACACCACTTAATTTTAAATGTAGGCCTGAATTAAAAAGTTATTAATTAGCATACAATCGTACATGAGCTCTACATCAAATGAGTGTTTTTGACAATGATCAAACATGAATCAACAGTGCAGTAAAATATAAACATAGGCAAGTTTTTTAATTCTTTTAAATTACCTGGTAAAACATATTCTTAAAAATGACTTAAATGGTCTTTAGGATTGCAGGACACAAGAACACCCTGAAGAAGAAAAAAATTCATAGTAGTGCTTATTTGGGGAAAAATACCCCTCGCCGCCGCCCCCCCCCCCCCCCTCCCAAAAAAAAAAAAATGTCCATGCCCTAAATGTTCACACTGTCAGTCTTCAGTTTCTCTGATGTCCCTGCCCTGTCAACTCTTTAAATATATAGAGTGTCATCACAAATCAATGTGGTAGAGACCTTGACCATAATGTACAAATAACTGTGGTACTGAACTTGACCACATATAGTGCTTCTAAAAATACCTATGAAACAAAGTGATTGAGAATTGTTGAGGTGATCTATGAATCCTAGATTCAATTATGGAGCGTATGTTATTCAAATATCAAAATCTCATATGCAATAACACCAGGTCAATATTTACTCTTCCTTTTGACAATTTCATTGCCACCAGTCATTAACGGATAGCTTTCCCCTTAATCTATATACCTTTTGGGCATTTATAACAACAATTTCCCACAATTCACTGACATAATTTACAAATTATATTCAATCTTAAACTTTATCATATCTGCTAACACAGCAAGACTATCCTTTATTTAGCAAGTTGGTTGAGTTTGTAACAAATATTCAACAATTAAGTTCAGTCTAATCCATTAATGAAGTTGGATTTATGCAAACACCTTAGAAAAATGTTAATAAAATATTGTACGTCTAGTATGTACCATATAAACTCTGGCTCAAATTACGCGAAAGCTGTTCCTTTATGTATTGCCAAAACGTACTTTTTCCCTGCCTACTCGGTTATCTTGCCTGGTTACACAGAACACAACCAAGTGGTGGGATAGATCAGTACATAACAATGAATTATAGCACATACAAACATATCGTTTTATTTTACCCACCTGCGACCAGGGAAAAGATGGCTCTAATTCCTATTGAGACATGGTAATCAGGGCATTAATTGGCGCACAGATCGACTTGGTTTCAAATTAGGGAACTGTTACAAGACCTCTGTTCTATTGACTGAGCTATCAACAATACATGTACAATAAAAAGTCTTAAAGCCACAGTGAACCAGAAGCCCTGTAAAGCTCCACCTTGAGTATTAAACTTCCCATCTGTCCTGTTTCCTAACGTGCATTCTGATAAGAGTAGTCTTATAATATATGCCCAATTGTGGTTGTAAACAGTGTGTTTTACATGTGTTCATTGATTCACTCAACCATGCAGACTCTCTTATCAGCATAATCCCCTTATCAGGAGATTATAGTGTGTGTATTGACTTTATGTTGAATAAAGCATTGAAATATATATGTATTGTCAATAGTTATCTAAAAGGGCATATTTATAAGACTAGCTTTTATAATACATACCCTATTAGAGCCCACACACAGTGTGGGTTAGTTCGGTCTCGCTTTAATATGAAAAGCAAATATTCCAAATATATGTAAATGACACATAATTTAGAGAACTATTCTCTAGATTATGATGCAACTGAGCAATAATCCTATTAATACTATAAGCTAATATAGCAAGGGTTGTATTGTGCCTAATTAACTTGAATAAAGTACTTCTCAGCACACTACTAGTATGTTGTCAAACTGTCAGATTAGCGTCTGTACTTGCAGACTACTATACCATTCTATACAAGTTGCAATGTATTTCCATATGCACTACTGGGTCTGAATCATACAACTACACAGACTTGAATAAGCACATCGCGACACATACGCATATTGATTTGTAAAACTGTCAAATCAGAGTCTGCGTTTGAAGACTACTATGCCTTCGCGTACTCGTAGTGTGTACATGTACATTTTGTATGGGAAGTAGCAGAGAAATCATAAGTCCACGCGCATGCGCACATGGGATTTTTGCTCTCTCGAGTACGGAAAAAAAATTCGCGGGCGGGGGTAAACGCTAGCCTTTTGACAAGGCCTTGTGACTCTTGCTTTTTTTTCTACCCCAATCAGCGGCTGAGATGAGTCTAGAGACACGGGGTGAACGCGCGATCGAGTTAGTCTGCAAGCACAAACCCTGGTCAGTCGTAAAAGTGAGTCTGCACTATAAGACTACCATAGGCCATATGCCCTGTAGCTGCTCCTGACACAACAAGTAGGTAGCTTGGCTAGGCTTCTCTCAAGGCACAATGATTTGTTGATAAAGTGTCAAATTAGGATATGTGCTTGCAGACTACGATCGAGTCGGCGACTCACTCTAGTTTTCGGGATTAGTCTCTTTTCAGTCGCTCGGCGTCTATCAGACATGGGGCTTTGTTTAAAGGCTAGGTACACTTCTGAATGACAAACGCCTATAAACTAAAACAACAAAAACAAATAACTCACTAGACGCGAGTGCGGCGTGTTAAAACTTGTGACCAGTGCAAGTACACACACAAGGACACACACAAAGCTTTCTGCTTCAAAGATTTCACAGTTGTGATTTGTGATCGTCATTGCTCCGAAAATAATACAGAAGCTAACATAATATTGTGTACAAAAATGAATCCCTGACAAATGCACCTCAAAAGCATCATTCATGTTTTTCCGTGTTAACCTATGGAGACGGTAACACATTGATCCCTTCTCTCTTCTCACAATAAAATCCGCACACAGCGATGATTTTGCGGAAGCACGTTTAACTGAAATGTATTGTATATAATATAACGTGGAATACTCAACTACACAGGCGCGTACGCAGGGAGGTGGCTTTTGGGGTTAAACCCTCCCCCCTCGAGTTTGTGTATGTGTATGTTTTATGTATGTTATTTTAGACCCCCCCCCCCCCCCCTTTTGATTTTTTTTTGATTTTTTTTTTTTGATTTTTTTTTTGCAATAAATAATAATTAAAAAAAAAAAAAAAAAAATTGACAATGGCTGAACAAAGTATACGCTTACCCCCCCCCCCCCCCCCGCTTATTCAGCGGCTGGCTGAGTCGTTGCGAAATTTTGGGCCCGATTTGAAAACCCTTCCCCCCCTTGAAAAAATCATGCGTACGCCACTGCAACTACAAAACACCTAAAGGGGACGTAAGCACCGCAGGCTATGTCACTTTTCCGTTACTCAACCTAATGCAATACTGCCTTCTGGAGGTCCTTAATAAATTGCAATGGAAACGTCTTTAGCTTCAATTTCTCGCAACCATGACCACTACAAACGGTGCTACGACATTTTCGAACAGAAGTCAGGAAAGATCGAACTGTACAATAAATGGGCGAGCGAAGAGTTCCCAAACATCATTGAGAATATATTTGATAAAAATACAAAGATTTCATGCGGGAGGTCTCTGGGAGTCGGTAGCGGAACAGGTAAGCATGCTTCATTTTGGAATATATTTTTAGTCCACGGTCCAGACCACACCTCCCCCAAGGGACATGTTATACAAATGCTATGACTCCTAGCAATTAAAATCCAGCTGTGGCTTGCGTTGCCTTTACCATGGTAATTAATACAGTGATAGAATGTCATGAAATTTATGAAATATAAGTTATTAGTAATTATTAAACACTTAGAAAATTAAAAGGTTTGTAATTTAATGTATTTTGAACTTACGACTTAGCTGGAATAGAATTTAGAGGCATTTAAGATCACGGTACGGTCAAAACTGGCCACTTCTATTCCAATTAAATTAAATTCATTTATTTGTTCAACTACCAAAATATATATACAATCAAAATAAGTTACATCAATAATTTAGAAGAACACAATGATGGTTTGGTGACTCCAGAAAAAGCAGTGCTTATCAAAAGGGGCCACTAAATTGAAATACATACAAAGATCAACAATACTTATACAAACGAATCAACATCGAGCATTAATATAACCAAGGAAAAAAGAGCAGTACACTTCTTGCGGCAGCAAAAATCTATATCGACATGTATATATGAGGGCAGTAGAAAAGAAAGCGAAAAAGAATATCAAGAACATATAAAGAAGTTAATATTTCCCTGCTTAGCTTTTTAAATCTGGAAAGAGTTGAACTGTTTTTTAATATTGTTGGGGAGTTTATTCCATAACTGAGGAAAAATGAATTTTAAATGAATTTGAAGCGACGGAAGAACGAACCTGAGGTAAGTGTATTAAATTACTTTGGCGAATATGGTAAGAATTAATTGAGGAATTCAAAACAAAGATATCGCTAAGGAGAGGAGGCAATATTGTGGAATGAAATGTATACATAAACACAAGGGAATTTAAGGTTATCAAGTCCTTTAACGTAATACATTTGGCTGTGAAAATAAAGGTTTGGTATAATGACTATTGAAGGGAACATTAAAAATAGTTCGTATTGCTTTCTTTTGTAAAATGCATAATTTATCTATATGGTAACAAATACACAAAAATGGAGTGTTGTCAAATTGATTGACATTCAACTAAAACAATGTAACTACTTGGTATTCTGCAATCCTCCAAAATTACCCAACCTTGGATGACCATGTTTTATCTTGATTTGTAATCTATAAACTTAATGTTTGCATAGACATTGGTAAAGACCAAATTTCCCATTGAGTTTTAACATGCACTATGGCATGATCAAAGCGGCATATCACGAAAATCGTTTCCGTGACGAATTCAATGCATAGTTATTTGTATTGCATTTTTTTCCTCTTTAATAAAATCATCTTTATTCAATTTTGCTTTCGACCTTACACAACATAACAAAACATATATGAATTTACATACATAATATAACCAATATAATCAACAACAAGAATATAGCTGATTATATAAGATAAATATTTTTTTTAAGCAGCACAATGTTTTTTCCACCTATTATCAAATGATACAAATTTGTTATTTTTAACATAAATGTATTGTTCAAGAGAACGATAATACCTTAACATGCATTTAAAAGCATTTAGTGAGAGTACGCTATTTTTGCATTTGTTGGAAAATATAAAGTATTTGACATATAAAATAATAACATTCAGTTGAACTCCAATGTTTCCATAAAACCCAAATATGAAATGAATTTTATTCAAAGTAACTTTATCCTCTAAAATAAAATGTTGGACATCCGCAATAAACTTTCTAATGATTGTGCAATCCCAAAATAAATGTTCTATACGACAAAATAAATTTTCTTATTTGCATTATTATCATAATCGTGTTACGATGATTAAATGATCATGATACCCGTGGTGAGATGAATTCCTTGATATCAGACTGTTCTATTTATTTGGCAGTAGTCAACTTTATACGGTATCATTAACTTTATTGAAAAAATATCAATAATATGAACTGTTCCATAATTACATTGAAATAATTCAGCTAGAGGTTCTTTATTCATTTGTTTGGCAGTCAACAAACATAGACATTTAATTTTCGAAAGGATATAGTCATGTTAATACAATGGGAAAATTTCAAGGACGCGGAAAAGGTTAACAAAAGTAGGGCGCATAAGTCATAACCGTACCTCATTTCGTGATCTATTATACTTGTTGGCACCTAAACAAATATTAAAGAGCGAGAAGAACAACAATTGTAATTATGTGCTCTTGTGTAGAGCAGATAAAATACACTGTCTTGCTATTTTCTATAGATCCGTCTGGTATGAATGGACCGATGGGGGTCAACGGCAGGTTAACTGTAAACTGTGTTTAAAACCACGAAATAATATTTTCATACAAACTTACAGCGAATCGCCTGCACATTAAAGCAATCTAAATCTTTGTTATTTTAATATGATAAAGATACATATGGAGACAGTACAATAAATATTGGCCCTACCATATGGTACGAATGCTTAAGTATACATTATATATGTTTTCCTTGATTTTACAGGAAGCTTTGAAACAGCTCTGTTGCAACAACTTCAACATTATTATCACCGCACCGTAGTGGAACCATTGGAGAGTTATGTCTCTCATTACAAGCTTCATTCCATCTTAGACGATGTCCAGTATGATTGGCAGCTCAAGACGATACAGCAATTCAAGCATGACCGTGATGTTTCTTGTAATGGGCGAAAATTCGACTTTATCAGTGCAGTAAACTCTCTCTACTACGCAGACGATTTAAAAGAGACGCTCCGATATCTCGTTAACCAGCTGACTCCGAAGGGCTGTCTTATGATAGTTATACGTTCTGGTAATAATTTATTTTGACGAGGCCCCAATCTTTCTTTATTAGAGTCACACTGCAGTAAATAAAATTAGATATGGAAAACCGTAGTAAAAAGATTAATTTGAAATAAATATACAGTGCAAATGATTTACAGGTAGCAACTTGTCTATACAAAAACCTTTTCGTAAGAGTCCAAACACAAAAGAATAAGTACCTATCAATGCATCGTACATCTGACGATAGTTGTTTATGTTTGTTTGTCCCATTTACTTTGTGAAATAGTTATAAAGTGTAAAATAAAACATATGGCAAAACTAGACTCAAATCTACTTACAATGAAAACAGTGCATTTCCATATTACCGATGCAAAACAAAAATATATTAAAAATAAAACAGTGCCCCCCAAAAAATAAAAATAAAAAAAATGGCGAATTATTATTACGCTCATATTATGTAGCACTCAGACATGTAAAACATTATTTCGATCCAGGGACTGTGTTTTTCTTTAGTTTTTTGTTTTCTTACTCCATGTCATAACATCTAGTTTGGTTTAATAGCCGAACATAATGGCGATTAATTGCTAGCCCCGGGCTCGTTACCTTATTGGCACATATAGGGGTTTAAATGATATTTAACAAAATCCCTATATGACCTTTTTTTCTTCATCTACACACAGAGAAAAATAGTAGTAAATTGACTCCCTATAGGGAGTAACTGAATGTCGCATTAGTGACACCCCTCAGGGAGTAAATTTACTCCCCAATGTAGGGAGTAATTTTTTTGTTTAAGAAGGTGTAAATTTGCACTCCAAGGTTTTGATTGTACTCCCCTTTAAGGAGTGAAATTTGCACCCAAATTTAATTAACACCTTTTGGTTCGATTTTCATGAAAACGGGTTCAAATTTACACCCGTGGGATTGAATTGTATACCCTTTATGATCGATTCTACACCCTGTGGGGAGTAAATCTACACCCTTCTTATGCACAGCATCAACCAATTGATCAACCCTAGAGCAATCAATCATCCATGCTTCGTAATCACTGATTCTCACCCTTTTGTCTACGTTTCACTGCTCTAAAAAAAATCAGACCAGAATGTCGAGTTAATGTCGAAAGGCTGTAATGCTTACCTAAATAGCAGTTAGTGGGAACTCGAAACAATTGCAGACTGTAAGATCTAACTTATGGCTGGACGTATCGGTTCAAATATAATGGAATTACCTAAATACACAATCCTGCCTTTCCGAAGATCTTCCCTTAACTTACACGTATAAGAAGACAATTATGTACTAGTTAGTAAAACAACAATTCTGCTAATGTCATTAAATTATCAAATATAACCTTTGGTACAACCCCTTATTCTTGATCTGATAACTTTCACACAAATAATATGCCCAAATGAAACATGATAATTCCCCTAGCATGACTAAAATATGTAAATTATGAAAATTTTCCTTCATTTGGCAGTACCTATATCGACACGATGCGCCATTGCTCTAGCGCATGCTCATATGCACTGACCAATCAGAGCTCGTCTGACTAAAATAGGGTGTAAAAATTACATTCCTCAAATATACACCCTTGCGTAATTCCGTGTTTTACTCCCTAAAAGGTAGAATAGGGGGCGCCCTATTTTTCCAATTTCGTTTTACTCCCCAAGAACACCTTTTATTTCTCTGTGTGGAGTTTTTGAAGATGTGGGTAAATAAATGACGACATTACTCAAGCTCCAAACAAAATTGACTTCATACTATTTCTGTTTATCTTAATTATGCTTTTTCTTACAACAGAAAAGGGAGCCGGTTATCAGATTATTGTTAATTTCCCCGAGCTGCACCCTGTATTCGAGGGAAGTTATTTAATATATTCGCAAACGATTGTCGAGATGCTGACTGGAATGGGACTAAAACACAAAGTGTATCATCTGCCGGCTAGTGTGGATTTTTCTTCCGCAATTAACGAAAGTGATGCTGAGGGCGACGCCTTGCTGGATTTGTATACAGGAGTGGTAGATTTTCGACGAAGTGCACCAACTTCACTCGTAGAGAGCGTCCTTGGATTTCTGAATAAAAAAAAGCTTCCGGACGAAGGAGATTTAAACATGCATGTTCAAAGTCATCTTGTTTTAATGGAATGGGATATTATTTTCATTGAAAAAAAATTAACAGATGTAGTATGTATGTGCAATGTTCCATGATATGATCTAACATAATTCGACCACAAGCTCCCAGTCACCAATGGGATAGTTGAGTTCTTGTTTAAGACTGCAAATGCCTTCAAAGTGTATGATTATTGCTCTTATTCTGACATTTTTAGTGCCCTTTTCGAACCTAAATTTGCTATGAAGGTCATCTTAGACCCCAAGATGTGTGAATTTAGATTGAATACTTTTACACCGATTCAGCTTCACTTAAAAACAAAAATTAGTAGACTGTTAATAAATTAATCAATTAATAATAACAATACACGGGCCGGGAAGTTGTGCGTATTATAACCAACAGGAAAAAGCCAACAAAGAGCCAATACAGGTATTGCCTGAACAAAAACGCATAAGGCGCTATCTTGTTTGTATTCCTGGAAGAAATTTATATTGTTTAAACATATTTGTGTCTTAAACCTAGTAATTAAGATCGATTGATCGATCTGTATTTGAAAAAAAGTCAGAAAACTATCTTGGAAATAAGCGGGATTTGAACCTGCCATCTACTGAGCAAGATATTTGGCAGTATGAGTTCTTTTTGATGAAACTATATGAATATCAACTGCTATGCAAAATTGAGTCCGAAACTTTCGTATTTCCAGTTCTAACCCATAAAGCAATTATTGCGTTTCTAAGCACCCATTTATCTTACATTTTAATACGTTGGTCTGTCCAATATTTTCTTTTGGATTGCATCAATATCACTCACGGTGGCAAAAATGACCACAAGAGCATGACATGCCGAACTTCAAATACATGATCGCATGGAAGTTATCATTGTATGAATACGATTTTGACGTTTCATCGCGCACCTGATATTCGGTCAAGATTTCATAAAGGTCAACAGATTGTGTTTTATTTTCCTTTTCTTTGAGTGTTTAGTAGTTTAAGATTCAACAACATTTCAAATTTTTCTCAAAATCCCACAAATGTAACTCGAGCTTTTTTTAAATAAAATAAACAGCTTCATTTTTTATCTAATTCAAGTTTTCGAAGCATGAAGCCACTATATGACCAAGTGTTAATTAGACCAACGTGAGGTTGTTTATTTACGTTTGGAAGAATCTATTATGTTTTCTCATTCTTTTCTCAATGCTTTTCTTATAAGTTAATGTTTATACGAGGCCCAATACGATCAGTTACGGGTTAGATTAAATAGTTGTTGGATATATAATTGAGGTTGAACATTGATTTTCATTATATATTTTTCCAAAAGTGCTAAAATGTGCATATTTTATACCTAGATTTTTGACACGGAAATTACAATTCATCCTCAAAGATGATTTGCAAATATAAGAGCCTTTAAAGTAGCACTATGTGAGCACTGTGACCTATGCTAGGTCAAAGTTTGTTAGGTCATTAGTTAAGTTTGTGATGAACTGAGCCAAAAATTCATATTATTAGGCTTATTTTCTGTAGAAGGTGAACATTTATCCACACTTTTGAAACCATATTGTACATATATTGAAAGTGTCACTATGCACTATTTTATCAAGTAGTACTATGAATTCAAAATTGGTCAAGCCATTCATTTACACTAAAAATAAATTGAGTCTAAATAAATGTGGTGTGATGTTGTTGTTGCTATTTTAATTATTATACTTTGGTCATTTTGTACATGCATATTGATGACTTTTTAATATTCACAACATGTAAATAATTTCTTCAGACCTTTGAGCACAAATATGACTTCTCAAATATAGTATAGTATTAATGACTGCTTTTAGAGAAATAGTTGTTTATATACGCTCAAGGGAAGGTTACAATTGTGCTATTGCCCGAGGCGTGCCGAGGGCAATAGCACAATTGTAACCTTCCCGAGAGCGTATAAAAACAACTATTTCTCGAAATGTTTTAAGCAGTCATTAATACTGTTATATGCCGAAAAAAAAAGTCAACTTATGACACCACCTTGGCCTTTCTCTAGTTTATCTGCACGGTTGTTTTTTATGAGTGTATCTTTAAGAGTAGGCTAGATCTAGATTCTAGTCTAAGCAAGATATTTTTACAATTTTGGGGGTGAGCCGACCCTGTGGGGAATATGGAGAAAAACCATGATAACTGGAATTTTGCCGGGATTTTACCCTAGAACAATTACATGGGTTTGGCATTTTTCGTTTATTTACGGGAATGTTTAAAACCACGACTGCGATTTCGACTAATCAGATGGCTGGATTTCTTAAGTGAGGTATATAATGCAAACTATACCATGGCACTATATCATGGATGACGTCATATATATGCGATCGATCAAGATCGATGTGCTATCGGTCGCGTTACTGTCATCTGTGCTGCTCCCACTGCACTCTAAACTACTTCAGTGACAGTTAACATAATTGTTATTATTATTTTTATTTTTATGAAGGTAGGTTTAAAAAATATAAAACAAATATATTATGCACTATTTCAAGCCACTAGTTAAAATTATGGATTCCTCGGCGACAGAAATAGTGTTATTCCTGCCACCTCGATCCATAATTTCAACTAGAGCCTCTCAGTGCATGGTATATGTGTTTATTATCACCTAGCCCTGAGTTTAGAGTGGGCTACTATGACATTGAGAAAAGCTCATGCACTCGGCTAGATGTTTAGAGATTCTGGAACAACTTTAAAATACCCAACCACAACAATTGCACTTTTTGGTGGTGCCCCCCCCCCCCCACCCTGAATATATTTAATAGTTATATGAATTTGGCGAAACATTGCTGTAGCTAGCTAGTTAGCTCTAGCCAGCAGCATACAGCTATATATATGTAATACCAACGCGCTGTGACACACACGGAGCGTAATTTTCAAGAGCTTAAGCACCGTGTTCCACAAATACAATGTTACACTTTAATACTTTAATCCACGTAGCTCTGTGATGAATAGTTGAGTAGAAACAAGTGTGGCATTTTCAGTAAAGGAACAAAGAATACGAATAACAGAAATAACTTGCAATGTGACCAAATTTGAGATTTAAATAAATGCTTATCAACATCAGATTGTGCTTAACGTAGATCATTGGTATGAACGACATGGTGACGTATCAGAGGGATTATTGTGATAATCTTTAAAATTACACTAACTATGAAATAAGTATGTCATTATTACATCATGTATTACTTGAAGAGAACATCACTACTCGACATTTGACGAAGAAATTTGCGAGTAACCTCACAAAGGAAACGTCCCCCTTCTATCACTGGCTCCCCCCCCCCCCCCCCCCTACGCGAGCTTCCTGCACTTCCCGCAACCTGCGCAACGCTAAAGACTATTCAGATATAAAATGCAAAAATGAGCGCTACAGAAAGAGCGCACTCCCCTTCATTGTGAGGTTACTAAATTCAAAACTGGAATAATGTAAAGAAAGATCTCTTGTTCTTAAATGCTAAGCATATACGTAAATCAAATTGTTATTTTATAGATGTGCTTGAATGAAAAATGATATTGTTTACTGAAGGTACATGTTTTGTTTATACGGATTATATTAATTTCAATATTGCATTACCAACCATATTCTCTATTAGCCAATAATAGGAAATGAAACTATAACTTCACTCTCCATTCGTCTTAAGTGAATTATATGTCCATTTTGTTCTCCATATACATGTACCTTGCACCCACAATATAGGCCTACTTTGAAGCATGCAAAACAGATAATTTTTCTTAGCTCTGATCATAATTTATTCAACTGTTATTATCTTTCTATGAATTTGCTTAAGCCATATCATAAAACACTTATTTTTCCACATCCATTACCCACTTCCGTTATCCCACCATCAATATTCTTTGATCTAAGGTGTACCTATAATTGTTTGTTATGAATGTACTATTTTCAATGACTTTGTAATACTATTGAATTTTGTGCAGTATCCTTGTGTTATTACTTATGTAAATTGCACTCAATTCAGCCGAAAGGCTGCAATGTACAATGTTTTTGTTATACCACAATAAATAAAAAAATAAAAAAATAAAAATTATACAAGTAACCTTGCTGGCACCCTAATGCGATGTTTCTTCTAAATTTACAACATTGTGTTATGGAACTGATTGTGTGTAGTGTTGTTGGTACTTTTTTTTGTTTTATATTATGTATTTTAAACACAAGAGAGAGAGAGAGAGAGAGAGAGAGAGAGAGGGGAGAGAGAGAGAGAGAGAGAGAGGGGGGAGAGAGAGAGAGAGAGGGGGGGGGGGGGAGAGAGAGAGAGAGAGAGAGAGAGAGAGAAAGACAGAAAGAGACAAATAAGTGACTTTTCCTGGATACCAGACAATTATATGTACGATCCCCATCAGCCATACCATGAAACACGGACTCGCACGCTCTTTATATCATGCCACAGTATCGCAGGTGAATAAGATATTTCATACGACTGAGCTCGTAACAAGTCAAGGGTGAACGAAAACAATTTGTTTAAAAGGAGCATTCTGAAAGGAAACCTATAGATATTGAAATCATTTGTAATGATATTCACGTTGGTGGGTTTTACATTAAAGGGATAGTTGAGTTCTTGTTTTAGACCGCAAATGCCTTCACAATCTATGTTTATTGCTCTTATTCTTATTTATGACCTTTCTAGTGCCCTTTTAGAACCTGAAATGGCTATGAAGGTAATTTTAGACCCGAAAATGTGTGAATTTAGATTGAATACGATCATACCAATTCAGCTCCACTTTAAAAAAATTGAGGTGACCTTTTAATTATTAAGTTAGTTAATATTAACAATGCAGGGGCCTGCTGGTTGTGCGTATTATAACCAGCACGAAAAATCTAACAAAAAGCCAACATTGGCATTGGCTGGAATAAAACGGCTGGTTCAAAATTACGAAATGTTTGTGGACCACCACAACTATTATAAATGGTTACATTTATGTATTGTTCAGCTGCATCTGAACCGATTTTGATCAAATAAAGATGATTTTGTCATTTAAATTGTAATTTTGCATTATCTCCAAAAAAAATTAATGGCACCCTCTGCAACAGAACTCAACTATCCTTTTTAACAAAGATCGTGTTATGATCTTTTATTTTAACATGGGTAGCGTGGGTGCTTAGAAGCTAAACAATAATTTTGTCGACTAAATTGTATAGAATACCATTAACAATGAAAAACTATTTGGAGTGTAAGCATGTCCATATTTGGGTATAACTTCGTTTCGCTTTGATAGATACAAACCTTTTTCGCTATAATAAAATACAAGAAATCTCAGACAGAAAAGGGATCCTCGATATTGATATCAACGGTCATTGTAGCTGGGCCGTACTTTTACCACAGTTCCAATATTTAAATCAATTAAACTTGCGAATCTAGACAATTCCAAATCTTCTGTTGTAAATGTAACTAGATGTATGTTCCAAGAAGAGGGGAGGGGGGACCTCGATATATATCAACTGCTATTGTATTTGAGTACCGTTCCTACAATGCAAGCGTTTAAATCTACTACACTAGCCAATCGAGAAAATTCCAAATCTTCTGTTGTAAATATAAATATGTAAAACGAGAGGGGGGGGGGGGGGGGGGCTCGATATATATAAACTGCTATTGCATCTAAGTACAATTCCCACAACTCAATCATTTATGTCTGCTACACTCAATGTACATAAACATTATCAGAATGTCAGGGACAACGTAATGGAAGGTACATTGTAAGCAAATCGCAATTAGTCCATTATCAATTTGTCATATCTTGTATGAAATAAAGAAGAGTCCAATATCAAACGCCAGTCTGCAAGGTTCTTCAGGTGGAGTGATAACAAACGGAACTGGGGTTCTGTTTACATCACTATTCACGCAGGGGTATGAATGCCAATAGAGGTTAGTTGATA
Organism: Strongylocentrotus droebachiensis; assembly: GCA_035222895.1. Taxonomy (NCBI): domain Eukaryota; kingdom Metazoa; phylum Echinodermata; class Echinoidea; order Camarodonta; family Strongylocentrotidae; genus Strongylocentrotus; species Strongylocentrotus droebachiensis. Next base: position 71,557 of record JAVYIG010002535.1, on the reverse strand, counting down.
GCAATGCTATATTTCATTATTATCACCTAACCCTGATGTTTAATGTTGGCTATTATGACATTAGAAAAGGATATGCACGCGGATATACGTTTAGAGATTCGGGAACAACTTTAAAATACCCCACCACAACTATTGACCAGACTTTCGACGGTTAACTAACGCTTCAAAAATGAAGGATTGAATCCAAAGACATACATTTCTTAGGTAAAACTAACTCTAAATCTAACCATTGGTGTTGGATGTTCATGTTTATAAACCCTATTGGTGGGGATTTATGCAGCTTCATGAATGTTTACAAAGCCAGATCTAAAGACCTAAGTTACTTGGTTAAAGGTAACCATAAGCCTTACCCTTAATCTTACCCTACCCTTATCGAATCCCTAGCTGTCGGTCGTTCATGTACATAAACCGTATTAGTATAGTATTAATGACTGCTTTGAGAGAAATAGTTGTTTTATTACGCTCAAGGGAAGGTTAGAATTGTGCTATTCCCCGAGGCTTGCCGAGGGGAATAGCCCAATTGTAACCTTCCCGAGAGCGTATGAAAACAACTATTTCTCGAATATTAAAGCAGTCATTAATACTTTTATATGCCGAAAAAAAATAAAGCAGTCATTAATACTTTTATATGCCGAAAAAAAATAGACTAAAAAATAAAAAATAAAAAATATTTTTCATTTCACATCACATTTCTGTATCTTATAACACAAAGCTCCTACTGCCCTTCTCCCTTCTGGCTCCAAGCGGAAGATATTTAACATGTAAACCTATGGGGTAACCATGGAGTAACCATGGTTATTAAAAAAATATTGAAATGTTTATGCATGGTTACCGGGAATTTTACAGGAACAGTTGAAGTTTATGAATGCAATTCGACCAATCAGATGGCTGGATTTCTTAAGTGAGGTATATAATGGGGTTTATGAAGCGCGTCGATATCACTTTTCTAAAGTTGGTCAATAAGCATTATAGCCGCAGTTTGTAACCGTGGCACTGGGAAGCGGGGGTGCTGGGGGTGCTGCAGCACCCCCGGAATTTTTGTTCAAGGGGGGGGGGGGGGGGGGCACAGCACCCCCTGCAATTTTTGTTGGTATGATATATTTACTGTGTATCATTATATGCTTCGCTTACAAAATTGTCACACAGCCGACAGCCACAAATGAAGATTATAAAGTACACAATTATAACGTTTCTTTCACAAAATCCTATTAAATTACCCCTCGAAGCGATTTGTTTTATTTTATTTTTTATTTTTTTATTAAACCCCCCCCCCAATACCGATCGACCAAATTTCCAAATTATGAAACACACCCAAAAAAAATGTCATCTAACCCCCCCCCCCCCCCCCCCCCCCTGCTTATTCAACGGCTGGCTGAGTCGTTACGAAAATTTCGCAGTATATGAAGAGTTTAATTCCAAAAGGCGCTAAATCCACTTTTGGCGTTTTCGAGTAAATCAAGGTTTTCTGTTAGACCACTTTTGTTTCAACGAAACCGCCAAATTTTCACACAGTTCAAAGATCTACCCCCAAAGATCATTAAAATATTGCTTAAAGAAATCCTGCCATAGTAATTATTTTTTTATATTTTTTTATTTTTTCAATTTGTTCGGATTTAGCGCCTTTTGGAATTAAACAAGGATTTAGCGCCTTTTGGAATTAAAATTTTGATGTGTCATTCTGCATTTCAATTTTTTTTTTTTTTTGGTTTTAAGAATGATGTTCGGATGTAATAACATACTTCTTTAATTATAATTCAGGGTCTAACACACACATATCTAGCCATTTAACACATTGAAAGCCTACATTATGTTGAACATACTTCTCACATCTCATCATTCTAGACGTTTTCGCTCCACACTAATTTCAATCAAAATGTTACACATTTCGCAAATAGTTAGTACATGGGCAACTTCAATCATAAAAATGTTCTCTCTATTCAACTTGTAAAAAAACACAACCACTCGGGTGACTCAGCACATTTTTAAATTGACAAAATAAACAGGCAGTAAAGACTTGTATTGTGTGAAATTTGAAAATCTTGTAAATTTGCTTTACTCATTATCTCATGTCATAACGGTGAGTTAATTAAGACATACAATAATTGGTAAGTACTTAAATAATTAACATACAGTCATTAATGTACAGTTTCTTTAACAATATCATATGAATGTCAACAAGAAGATACCTTACAATGGAAATTATTCATAGTTCACTAATGTAACCGACTCCTCATAAACAGCAGATAAAAGACATACTTGAGTGCTGATTATGCATACATATTATTCGAATAATTGTTTGTTTACATCCTAATGGAAGTAGGAGCAATAAAACTCTACCCATACAATATCAGTACAATATACTGTAAAGTTGTGAGATTAGCCACAATCAATTAGTTATTATTATACAGTGAAGGTAGCAAAGCACCAAATATTAATTATCTGTGTGCCTGCATTCTGGTTTAGTAAATTTGCATTAATAATTACCAGCGCTACTTACAACAAAATGCATACATGGGTAATAAAACAGGATTTGTTTCCAACTGCACTGCTCAATGAATGCACATTTTAGAAGCCTTCTCTGTTCTTGAATTAAATAGTTTAAACTGATCCATTAACTGTGTAAAAGGCATACGATCAAATGTCAATCTTCAAAAGGCAGCAATGCTGCCTTCGTCCTCATCACTCTCTACGTCCATTGCATCAGTAGGCGCGCACACCTCTTTGTAAAAGGCACCTACTTCCTGAATGAAGTTGCGTGGCCCATACCCTACTAGCGGGTCCACTTGTAGCTCCACCCCCATCGCTCGTAGAAAATTTGCTACATCCCGCTGCTTCAGCAATGCGAGCTGTTTGACCCGAAGAGTACTCCATCTCTTTCCTCTCTTCAATATGGTGTACTCATCTCCAGGTGCGCTATAATACTTGGCGACAGTGACTGGGGCTGGAGCTGGTCTCACGTAGATGCGTTTGGCCTCTGTGATTTTGAATGGCAGGCGTACTTCATTAGGTTGCCCAGACGTTTCCTACCAAGCACAAGGATGGATCTGAATCTTCCGGAGCACACCTCCACATTTTCCCCTTGCTGTGTCGAAATCTGTAAATTAAAAGTGAAACATTGTTAATGGACATTTCCAGCTACCTGTATTATAAATCACAAAAACCGTACATGAAAAATGTATTTTTGTTGGTTTCATTCAATCTAAATAAACAAGTTTGTAATACTAAGCATAGCCCCCTCCCCCCCCCCCCCCCCCCCTCCCACCAACTGTCCTTGCCTATACTGCTCGTGCATGTTATATCTACATACAGAATTGCATTGCGCGAGTGCACATTTTTTTGCACAGTGTGACCCAGTTGTTTATGGTTCAACCGACGCTACCGGTATTAAAAAAAATAACATTACGACCTAGTTTGACATGTGTAACATATATAGCATATTACACATGACAAAACATGTATGCCCCCCCCCCCCCAGTAGCAAGAAAAACCCCAGCGACTAAACAACTCAATTAAAATTAACAGAACATTATTGCAATGAGATAATTGGTATCAATTCTGGCAATTGTGTATGATCTGTGTTCAACAATTTGATTTGCAAGCAAATGATAATTTTTGTTAATGACTCGATTAAAACTTACTTGAAATGTTGGGGCATAGTTCCGCTCTCTCCTTAGTTGTGGACCATTTCCTTGATGGCGCATGACTGGATTGAGTTGTAAGTGGCACATAATGAATGAATCTTGCCGCGGTTGTTCGAGTCTCTGTAGCAGTCCTGGAAAGTATCTGTGGTGTCTCCTTCTGTCAGCAAAGACGCCTTACAAAAGCTGTGAGGCATGTGCTGGCATCCAATGGCTGGTTGCTTCCCTATTGATAAAACGAAAATCATCATGGTAAACATCAGGTATTCCACGAAAACAAATTCCTCAAATTTAACAAAACACTGATTATGACTGCACTCAAATACAAAATGTTTGTTACAGACTTACAGCAGATATTTTCTTAATAGATGGCAAATTATCATTACACTTATGCTATGGTATGATGTAACAAAGGCTTGTGAAATATCCATAAACTACTGCACCAGGTCCAGGGCAGATAGTGACCAAAGCCAGTGACCAGTGACTGAAGCCGGCGAATTAAGGCGAAGCCGTGGCGCGGCAGTAAACACGTAATTTACCCTCACGGCCTCAGTTTAATTACAAAATTGTATCTAGTAATTCGTTTTGGTTAAGCCTTGAGCTCATACTACATGCAAACAGAATTGCAATAGTCTTAGTTAGACTATTACCTATTAGTATTACAATTCATTCAATGCAATATAATGCAAATGCATCTGCACTTAATTACACACTAACACAAAAATGAGTAAGTGGGACTAAACTTACCAGGAGCGGTGTTATGATCTTCCTTGTTCTGGTTTTTGGCCCATTATTTTTCATTTCGCTTCCTTTTTCTTGGATTGTTGGTTCTCTCAACTAGCACCCCTCCCTTATCCATGCTGCTAAGTGAGCTAAAGACTGTCAAAACACTGTAAATACTGCAGAAATAGGATCGATCTCGATGCAAGCAGCAAACTAAAAGCTGTTGTCAATCCGGGTCACTGGAACAATACTGCGCTCTGATTGATCAAAACACACAGGGTGGATATAGCGCCTTTTGGAATTAAACACTTTTGGATTTAGCGCCTTTTGGAACTAAACAATTTTTTTTGTGTCAATTTTTTTCATATTTCTGAAAATTATTTTGAGAAAAGGAATGGTGATTTAAATGCGCATGTGCAACTGGTATGTACTCATACTAATAACTCCATTTTGGTAACAAATGGATTTAGCGCCTTTTGGAATTAAGCTCTTCATATATATCTCAGCAACCCCGGTGAAAAAATCGTTCGCAGGGCCCAGTTTGTAACCCGTTGGTAAATGGTTTCTTTTATGTTTACGATCCTGAGGTGTACTGTGCTATACTATAGGAAAAGACGATACTTCATACAGCTGGATGAATAGTTATATCGCATCACGTCAGCGAATCCTAATGGTAGAGGACTCAGTTTAATAAGTACTTTAGATTTGTGAATAAATATTGATGGGAAAGGTTTTTTATGATTTACGAAGGAGCCAACATTTAAAAGAGCAAAATCTTCGGTTCGTAGTCATGATGAACATTGCCTTGCTTCGTCGTTGGAGAAATGTGCATGCAACTTTCATAAAAACAGGTAAGACTATCGCGCTGATCCTAAATCGATATATAGAACATTTTCTTCACGCCAAGATATTCTGGAACACCCGTTGTCATGTTAGAGCTGAGAATTCTCGCATTTTTATATATATATGTATATATATGTATATTATGAATGTATCATTGTGTTGAGTATATTTGAGCGTAATTTTCAAGAGCTTAATCACCGTGTTACACTTTAAGACAATGTTACACTTTAATACTTTAACCCACGTAGCTCTGTGATGAATAGTTGATTAGAAACAAGTGTGGCCTTTTCAGTAAAGAAACAAAGAATACGAATAACAGATATAACTTGCAATGTGACCAAATTTGAGATTTCAATAATTGCTTATCAACTTCAGATTGTGCTTAAAGTAGATCATTGGTATGAACGGCATGGTGACGTATTAGAGGGATTATTGTAATATCCTTTAAAATTACTCTAACTATGAAATAATTATGTCATTATTACATCATGTATTAGTTGAAGACAACATTACTACCCACATTTGACGATTATACAACTAGCCTTGCTCGCACCCTTACGATTTTTTTCCTCTAAACTTAAAACATTGTGTCATGGAACTGATTGTGCGTAGTGTTGTTTGGTACTTCTTCTTATTTTATAGTATGTAATCGAAATGGGTTTGCTCATTGACCCTGCTTATTTTAAACACAAGAGAGAGAGAGAGAGAGCGAGAGAGAGAGAGAGAGAGAGAGAGAGAGATAGAGACAAAGACAGAAAGAGACAAATAAGTGACTCTTCCTGGATACCAGACAATTATATGTACGATCCCTATTAGTCATACCATAAAACACGGACTCGCACACTCGTTATATCATGTCACAGTATCGCAGGTGAATAAGATATTGCATACGGCTGAGCTCGTAACAAGTCAAGGGTGAACGAAAACAATTTGTTTAAAAGGAGCATTCTGAAAGGAAACCTATAGATGTTGAAATCATTTGTAATGATATTCACGTTGGTTGGTTTTACATTGAAGTGATAATTGAGTTCATGTTTAAGACCGCAAATGCCTTCAAAATCTTTGGTTATTGCTCTTATTCTTATTTATTACATTTCTAGTGCCCTTTTATAACCTGAATTGGCTTTGAAGGTAATTGTAGACCCGAAAATGTGTGAATTTAGATTGAATACGATCATACCAATTCAGCTCCACTTTAAAAAAATGACAGCTGTCGGTCGTTCATGTACATAAAACGAATTGGTGGGGTTTATGAAGCACATCGATATCATTTTTCTAAATTTTCTCAATGACCATTATAGCCGCAGTTTGTATCCCGGTTGTAAATAGTACCTTTCATGTTTACAATCTTGAGGTGTACTGTGCTATACTATAGGAAAAGACGATACTTCATACAGGTGGATGAATAGTTATATCGCATCACGTCAGCGTAGATTTATGATATCATAGTGACACATGTACTTTAGATTTGTGAATACATAATGAATGGAAAGGTTGTTTAAGATTTACGAAGGAGCTAACATTTACAAGAGCAAAATCTTCGGTTTTCAGTCATGAAGGCCATTGCATTGCTTCGTCGTTGGAGAAATGTACATGCAACTTTCATAAAAACAGGTAAGACTATCACGCTGGTCCTAAATCGATATATATATATATATATATATATTATGAATTTTTAATTATGTTGAGTATAAGCCAGGCAGTTTACCCTAATGAAATGCAAATAAAAATACGAAATTGGAAATAAGAACTTTTCGTCCGCCCACGATTTATTTCTTACCCCAAAAAAATCATACCGAAGGTGTTCTAAACCAATTTTGTTGAGCGGTGTGGCATATGAGTGACATCATTAGCTAAAGCGTTTCCTTGACATTGCCAAATTTTATTAACTATTATTCAGGCAAATTACTTCAAGCTGATCAGGAATCTATACGAGCAATGCGTTTGACTGACTTCAGTACTCCTGGCTTTCCATTATTGGGCCGAAGCATACGACCAGAGTTCAGTTTACGAGATGATTTTTGCCTGGCCAATAATGGCTCGTTTGGTGCTGTTCCGAAATGTGTACTCGACGCTCAGTTAGGGTGTGTATCTGATTTAATTTGATTTGTTCTTAATTCTGGAATATTCAAAATACAGTAAATGAAAATACAGTGTATGCAAACAATAACTTCATGTCAACATGTGATTTACACATACACATAATGTACCGAAGTAAATACTTGTGTAATAAAGTATTGTGAAGTTTAAGTATCATCCTAACTGTCTGTGGACAAGTGCACGAGACCGCCATCTTATGCCTAGGTTATATTTGCCATCTAGGGTTGCTGCTGGAACCCCAACACCCACAGATCCCATGTAGGCCTGATGGTTAGACAAAGAGAAAAGGAAACGAAAAAGCACATGAGAGAATGGGAAAAAGTTGTGATGAAATGCACCTGAAATGGGAAATTTTGTGACAAATAAATAAATCGACCAATCAACCATCCACTCTTTCTTTCATTCTCTAATTTTCCATTTATTCATGTTTTTTATCACGCATTCGTTGATAATAAATTCAGAGGCGGACATTTTTGGGGGTGGGGGACAACAGGCACCCGACTTGGCGTAATGAGCAAAAGCAGAACAAAAATCCGCATTAACACCACTCTTACATGTTACGCAGGCCCTGGCAACGTTTTTCAAAGTGGGGAGAGGGGGCGCGCTAAATTGTTTACGATCAGGTAGAGCAAAGCGAGAAAAGCAAGCTAAGCAAGTGGAGCGTAAATTGGCATGGGGTGAAGGGCGGAGCCCCATGAAACTCAGGGGTTTTAGGCAGTACATTACGATCGGATGAGCATCCAGGGGCCGCCTTAGGGCCCTTGGTAGGCTCCAGGGGGCAGAGACCCCGAAGCTCAGGCATTTTAGGCATTTAATTACGGTCATAAGAGTAACCAGGCGTCCGCCTAAGGGCCCTTGGCCCATGGCGAAACCCCCCGGAAGCTAAGGGATAAATGCCATTTCAGCAACATTTGTAATTCCCTGGTATCGAATTAGAAATAAACCACGTTTTATTTTTTTGAGGGGGATCTTCCCCCAAGCTCCCCCCTCCCATCAATAGGCAAGTGCGAGGGAGCATAGTGAATGAAAGGGGTAAAGGGGACGGATGTGACTGCCCCCCGGTCCCCCCACTCAGGTTTCAAAATGACCGCATGCGTGTTGCCAAAATGTCCTTTTCGTAACAAAAGAAAAAGGTCGAGCCGTATTGACTTTACACACCGGACTTTTGCTGAAAAGGGGGGGGGGGGGGGTGGGTGCGGAAAAAGGCTCGTATACAAAAGAAAAAGGTCGAGCCGTATTGACTTTACACACCGGACTTTTGCTGAAAAGGGGGGGGGGGGTCGGTTGGAACACGCATATGCGTACCACAAATAACACTGAGTGGGGGGGGGGGGGGGGGCGGGGACTGCCCCCTCCCAGGTTTTTGAAGTTTATTGTATTAACAAATTGCTTTCCTTAGCAAAACTATAGTATTACAAAAAAAGCAATATACTTTTGTCACACTTCTCTTTTCTCGGTATTTTGAAGCATATTATGCGAGGGAGCGTAGCTCCCGAGTGAGACGATTTTTGCATTTTTATTTTTCTAAACGCTGCACTCATGGGCCATCAAGAGCCTCAAAGTGTGTTGCAGTCTTTAGGCAGTATTTGCTATACATTTTTTTTGCACTTTTTTCAAATTTCAAATTCAAATTCTGCATGGGACTACTATATTTATTTTCCTCTGAAAACAAGTGATACGTGTCAATTTACTTTGGCAACTGTTTAGTTTCAAGATTGTCGTACTGTACAATTCAAGATGAGAATGGGCTTAGTGCAGAGAGGCAGTTTGCACAACCTTCTCTGAATTTATCCGAATTTACTCTATTTCTTCTTATTGGATGAGTGTTGTTTCTCAAGTGTCAAGTTATCATGTACCATAGATTTAACTAAACTGAGGTTGAGACATTCTGTTGCTGTTTGGATGATCTTTTTTCAATCTTGTTTTTGGGCTTCCTTAATTGCTCTGTGTACTATAAGTATGGTAGCCATCTTAAAGGAAACCTAAACCCAAAGAATAAGTGTAGGTATTCTGAAAAATGAGATGTATTCCTGCCCTTTGATGCACAATATTCCTTACGAAAATGTACAAGAGATATATAAATGAAGATGTTCCTGGCATGATGTGATGCATTTTAGCATGACATGGGCGCAGCCATTTTCTTGAAAATGTGACGTACCTGTTGAAGTTGTACATGTATCATGCAACAAGCTTTAGTTGGAAATAATTTGTTAAATAAAAAACGAAACCTTTACTTTTCAATGAAAAAAAATAATAACTGAGATGATAGAAATTATATTAGGTGAACAATAAATAACAGGGGCACAATTGTAACAAAATTCATTTATAAATACTACACTATTATAGTTGACAAATCTATGTCATTCATGAGAAACCTTCACCCCAGAAGAGCACTAACTTGTTTATGCAATTTGCGTTCTGGCAATTATAGTACAAAGGATAATAGCAGGTGATTGAGATGCTTCATCACCACACACGTCTGGGAAAGAAGCATCCATACATTTGAATACATTTACTTAATAAACGACTTCGCATAGTACGTCACATTATCAATAAAATGGCGATGCCCATGTCGTGCTGAGAAACTGTACTTTATTTTTGCTTTATACCTCTCTCATACACTTTGGTGGGGAATCTTGTAGATTTATGGGCAATAATATAACAAATCTCTCCGAATAAGTAAAGTTATTACTTGGGGTTCGGTTTCCTTTAAATCATACATGTATACAGGTATTTAGTCATTCAACTTGTGAGTACTCTATACCAGACTTGAATGGACTGTTGCAGCAGCTCCATGATCACAATGAAGTTTCACACTCTGCTAGTGTGGGCCTTATTGCCATTCATTGTCTGTCCACCTGATCCTGATTCTAAAGGGATTTGGTTCACCTGTTGTTCAATTCAATACAAGCATAGTTTTGTTCGGACAGAGGCAAATTAACCTAGGGTAAAGGTCGTGTTAAGAGCTAGTCGGGGTAAATATGGCGGGGTATATATGGCGGGCCAAGCATAGATGGCAGGAAACTGTATATCTATACAACTATACCAGTGGTGGATTCAGGGGGCACAGGGGGCACGTTCCCCATCCCCCTCCCCCCCCCCCCCCCCCCACCCCGGTAAAAAAAGGGGGAAAGGGGGAGGGGAAAAGAAAAAGGGAGAACAATAAAAAAAAAAGGGAAGGGAAAGAGAAGAAGAAAAGAGGGAGGAGAGAAAAGGGAAGAGAAGAAAAAGGGCATAAGATCGCTTCGTTCACGGCTATTATGTAAAAATCTGTAGAACAGGTGTCACATGCATATTCACCTGTTCTATTTTTGTTTTACATAATAGCAGTGAAGGGATGTTCCTTTGTCTACCACATCAATTGTTGAGAGTATAATGAGGAACTGTATATTTTGTCCGTCACGATCATAGTGATATTATGCTACGTTTACACTATGTTCCCGGCGGCCACGGCAGCCCCGTTTGCCCGAAACGTAGTGCGCCGTGAGATTTAGACCATTTTTATCTCTGGATTCAAGTTTTGTCACGTCTTGCCAAGTTTTCTCACGGTCTACCACGGTATCCGTGACGGGCCGTGGGGGGAAGGGGATGCTTGGTCCCGGAGGCTCCAAGGCGCACTACGGTTCAGCCCGCGTTCTACCACGGATGCCAGAACGTTCCCTCCCGGCCCGTCAAGTTCTGATGGGGTCCCTCACGTTTCCCACGTTCTGATCAAGGTCTGACACGTTTTTCACGTTCTGTCAAGGCTTTGTACGGATGAAACGTGGACGCAGGGCAGCTTTGGAGCACGTTTGTGCCGGCGGTATAAAAAGAAGGTCTCCCAAGCAATAGCAATCATGGTATCCTGAGACCTCGCGTTGTGTCAGACCGTAGTAGAACGCAACGCGCCGTAGCGTGCCGGGCGCTTAAACCGTTCCACTACGGACCACCCCCAAGTTCTGTTACGGCCTATCACGGACTGTCACGTTTTGTTACGTTCACCCCGGTTTATTACGGCCTACTAGGTTTCTCATCCGCACCGTGACTGCCGTGGCAAATTTTTTGACAGTTTAAAAATCTGACACGGTATCCACGGCAATCACGGCCTGTCACGTTTGCCAAAACGGTCCCCCGCGTTGTGTCACGTCAATCCCGTTTCGTCCACGGTGGCCTGAAACGTGGTTGCCGTGGCCGCCGGGAACATAGTGTAAACGTAGCATAAGGTATCACAGCTAAAGTTTGAAAGTATCTACATTTCATTTCCCCTGCCAATTTAATTTTAGAGCACATGGAAAGAGGAGTTTTGATACCTCATTTGTCAAATTTGAATAAGTACTTTTGAAAATACGGCCACTTACATAAGAGACGAAATGGTCAAATTTTGCGTAATTAGGCTATAACTGACAATTAGCCATTTTCAAGGTGACATAATTTTGTAATTAATTGATGAATCACCTTTCTTTTCAAGAAATCTGTTCTCTGTATGGGTTTCTACATGCCTATTTTTTTCCAGGTTCTTTAGACAAATATTTTTTTTTGTGGAATTTTTCAAATAATTAAATGAAGCCCATTTTGATGCGTGTGACAAAATGGCTATTTTTGCGTCGCCGGAACAAGTTTTCATGGGTTTTGAAACATGGCTAGATTTAAGAGTATCTATGAAGTGGGGCTGAATTTCTGCATATCTGGGATATGTATATAGCCTAATCATTTCTGTAAGTTTGGACCATCAAATCTATTTAAATTAATTTTAAATGGCATTTGAAAAAGGCTCTAAACTCTTAAAACTTCATATTTTAAAGCACCCTTAAGCTTTTTTTTGTGTTTTCAAGTCTGCCTAAATTGAAAACCGTTAATGGTAGGGGAATGAATTTTGGCACATCAATAGAAAGTATGGCAGTGGCGGATCCAGGGGTGGGGGGGGGGGGGGGCACAGGGGGCACGTACCCTCCCCCCCCCCCCCCCCCCGGCCACAAAAATATGTTAAAATCAGCCCTAAATTCCCCCAAAATGTACTGAAAAACAGGGACGTGCCCCCCCCCCCAACGGAGAAAATTAAAAAAATTAAACATTTCTTGACCCCCCCCCCCCAAAAAAAAAAAAGTGCCCTCTTATCCCCCCCCCCCCCCCCCCCCCGCTTATTCAGCGGTTGGCTGAGTCGTTACGATTTTTTTTTTAGACCAAAAACAAATAAAAAATGTCCTCTTACCCCCCCCCCCCCCCCCCCCACCACCTCCCTCCCCCCTAGGCCTACCTAACTTATTTACTATATAAACAAAAATAATAACAAATCCCTTTTAATTGAAATTCATAAATTGAATCCACGATCTTAAATTTAAAAACTCTGGGAAAACAATAAATGCCCTTTAAATCCTTGGCGTGGGTTCGCAATTACAACATGAGAATAGAGACACCAGTATGGGCGGTGCACGGCCGCCGAGCTATCACCGAGTGTGTGTGTGTGTGTCGTTGGGTTTTCATACAGACGTGCATCAATCAGATATGATTACTGAAAAGACACTGCCTGAATTTAATTGGAATTTAATAATTATTATCCAAAGATCAGAAAAGCCGTCATTACAGTTATTTGATGTAGATTGAAACACACAAAATATTTTTTTTCTGACAAAATTTGATTAAATTTTCACTCTATAAATTGACAAAGATTACACAAGTTTGTTCTTGAATTTCTTAAAAAGTAACTTTGAAATTCAAAGTTCACTCGCATGACGTGTGAGAAAAACTGCGAGTGGAAAAACACAAACATGTATTATTGGTCTTGTGATCGCTTTAAAATCTGTTTAGGTTACGATAGCATAATAATTCCGTCGAAATATATATGTATTTACTAATTTGTTCGCCAAATGCTGCAAATCCTGCCTCAGTTTCGATATTTGAAGCCTCAGATTCATGCTCCGTTTCGGATCTTGATGGGACGGCAAGCGGCGGGTGCGGTGATGCGACACGTGGCCGCCACGTTGCCCGTCGGGTCCCCGTGCGAAGCTGGGGGCTTGCTCGCTGTAGTCACTCTCGCTCAGTGCGTATTATACACAGAGTAAAGCTGTACTAACCGGATTCGCGCTCTAGCGCCATTTAGCAGTCATTCCTAATATTTACATGATCGTATTCTCCAGTAAATTCTCTTTCTTCTCGTATCAAAATTGAATTAAAAGTATGTTTTTCTGATATAGAAAAATTGTTTCAAACTTTTCACTCTGATTTTTAACGATTTTTTTTAAACATACCCCCATCAGTTTTTATATGAAAATAAAGCTTAAGATGTGCTCTTTCCAACCAGTGGATTTTTAAACTCAAAGACGAATGGCGTTCAAGCGGATTGAGCTAAAACTAGGGATACAAATCGGCCGTCAAAAAAAATGGCGACAAACGAAGTGAGACCGTACGAATTAGAGGGTGAATCTCAAGCAACTGTGTCGTAAGTAATTAATGGATTTTGATGAAAATGACATGACATGAAAAACAGAATCCTGAGCTTTCGAGAGACATATAATTTTATAATATTTATTTTTTCCATGATATGAAAATCTTCCTTCACAAAGAGAGAATTTACGTGGTTGAGCTCTGTGTGTCCCCACTCAACGCAGCTCTTCTGTGATACCTAGTGATATACTCTTCAAAAGTGCTGTTATTTTGTTGTCCACGACAATATCTCAATTTATTGAATCGTCTTTTGATGCTACAACAGGAATGCCAGTTTGCAAGAATATAATATTAGGTGGTGTTTACCGATCCCGAGTTCAAATGCAAGCGATGTTCTAATGCATTCATTGAACTTGCCTCAAAATGTACCATTTGACAATAAGGGTTGCTTATTTAATGGGGGATTTTAACATAATTTTGATGAAATGTTCCACTTACTCTTAACCTACCAGTTGGGAAATTGAATTACATGGACAATTGGACTTTTCCTAGATTAAGTAAATTTCGCAACCATGTTCCTATTATAATTACCTGGCTTACTGTTTTATACAATATATGTATGCCCTTGTCTCTTTGTACAGTATTGCCTAATTCTCTGAATTGTTTCTACCAAAAATCATCATTTGCCTACGTGCACTTGATTTTAAATTGAATTCACCTTCATAAATATATGATTTCCCTTCAGGCTAATGAAGAAAGTACAAGAAGACCCAGACTCATGGTTTTGGTACAAGATAAAGACGGTGTATGTAGAAGCAGTTCAACACGTTGCCAACTTCACCGGTTGTAGTTACGATAACATTGTCCTTCTTGAAAATGCCACAACAGGTAATATTCCATCTATAAATGTTATTTTTTTGTCAAAATCCTATTTAGAGTGACCTATCCACATAATTGCTTAGTTGTCGTACTAAACGTTCCCTTACAACGTTACCGGACGTCATAAAAAAAACCACCCCATAGAAATTGATCATATTACATTGCCTGAAACATTGCAAAGTTCTAAACCCACTAACGCTGGCAATTGTAAACAATGGTAGAGATTTCAGGAATCGCTCCATAACATGTTACAGAATGCATTAACCGAAGATTAAGGATTCATGCAGGGCCTTTGGGGTAAAATTATCTTACTCGATTGACGATTGATTGAAGTAGCACATCAGTTGAAGTATTCAGAAATAATTTAAAACGTATCTGTTTCTGACCTCCGTATCATAATATCATTTTGTACTTTTGTGTAACTACTTTTGTGATTTGATATTTTGCATTACGTGTGTTTGGTATACGATTATAAGTGGATTTGATGCTCCTCAAAGGGATAGTTGAGTTCTGTTGCAGAGGGCGCTACAAAAAAAAAAATTGTTTGAGATAATGAAAAACTGAGTGTCAAATTTGAAAGAACATACAATTTAAATGACATAATCATCTTTGTTTGATCAAAATCGGTTCAGAGACGGCTGAAATATTCATAAATATAACGATTTCTAAAACTTGTGTACCACCACAAATATTAGATAATTTGAAAAAGGCATTGACAAAACAAAATAGCGCCTTTTACGTCGTATATCAGCCAATTCCGATGTTGGCTTTTTTGTTGGCATTTTCGTGTTGGTTATATTACGCACAACCAGCCGGCTCATGTATTGTTATTTTTAATTAAATAATTAATTAACGGTCACTATGTTTTTTGGAAAGTGGAGCTGAATTGGTGTGATCATATTGGCTACATTTCACACATTTTGGGGTCTAAAATTACCTTCATAGCAACTGTAGGTTCTAAAAGGGCACTAGAAATGTAATAGATAAGAATAAGAGCAATAACCATGCACATTGAAGGCATTTGCGGTCTGAAAACAAAACGCAACTATCCCTTTAACAAATATAAATTGTCTTATTATTGTTATCGTTATCATAATTAATAGGAACAGTAGTGATATTGTTAGCATTATTTTTATTATCAATACAAATATTATTATATTAACAATTATAATCATATTTTCCCTAAATATCCATAGGGATAAACTCCATACTGAAGTCCTTCCACTTCAATCCAGGAGATCTTATCTTAATGACGAACCATACATATGGAGCAAATGTTGCCGTCGCCAAAGTTATAGCCGATACGATACCTGGTAAGAATAACATAGTGATAAAATAGTGATAAAATAGCCTAATTAAATCCACCCAAATTTTGTTCCTAAATTATTTTAAAAGCCTTATTTATAAATTGTGGCTCCAATAGGCCATCAATTAAATTGCACCCCTTTTTTTAGTTCGTAACCGAGCATTTCTACTAATAAAAAACCTAATTTAGTTCCCCCTACTCTCAAATGCCAACAAGCTTTCATCATTGATCTACTAGGTCCATGCTTTCATCCTCAGTGGCTTGGCGTGTCCAGCATATTAGCTCCACAAGAATGAACCTGTGTTTATTATGTAAAATTGGTGTGAAAATAAATATATATAAATATGAAAGATAATCATAATATATAAATAAAAAACACCTGAACGGTTTTGTCCTTCGATTAATTTCGTTCATTATTAATGATATCATCACTGTGTAACTATCAATTAATTCATTTACCTAAAGGTGTAGGTCTTGTCATCTTGGAAATACCTATGGACACGAGCAGAGAACAACTTCTGAACGCATACTTCGAAATCCTCGAGCAAAACCCGCGAATAAGGATTACGGTGATCGATCACATCACGTGTTCTTCGGCTATGCTTACGCCGATCAAGGAGTTGGTAGACATATGCCATAGTCGAGATGTCATCACCATTATTGACGGTGCTCACTCACCTGGCCAACTACAACTTCGTTTGGATGATCTTGGTGCTGATTTCTTTGTCGGTAAAGCAATTTCTATGACGCACTTTTGTAATATTTTATTATTTTGTTTATGTATGCAATGTATTGAGTGATAGGTCTACTTTTGTGAATGCTCATTCCCCACCACCGTTTGCCGTTATTTACACGTAATGAACGTTTGAGAATTATCATAAAAAAAGAGAGAAAGGGAATATTAATTATTCATCTTTAGCTTGATAATACTTATACATACCTTAATAGACGTATTACATGAGTGTCTATAGCAAAGAAATGTTGAGGATCATGGACTCGTTTAAGATTGATGATGAATTAATTCTAATTTATTTTGGCCAATTTTGGCGAACGGATTTTATCTTAAACTCGCGTGTATGACGTAGTTTTAAGTCAGAACGGACTGAAATATGGTGCAGTTGCTAAGAGAAATGTCAGTAATCCGATCCATGTGAAGAAAAAATGCACTTCTGCGTTTTGTACGCACGCGCGGATGCGTTAAAAATATTAAATGCGCAAAATGGCCTGAAACGTACTCTTATTTGGCCTAAAAGTGATTTGGAGCAATTTTTCATGCGCGCGGACATTACTATGCCTTAATAATGACCCTGGACTTGAGGTTCATGTTTAACGTATATACTGAAGTTTTGAATGCTGGTTATGAAGATATTATTGATAATGCGATTTCACAAAATGGCGCCTGGATGACGTCATGGTTGAGTGATCACACTGAGAGGAGGAGGATTTCTGTTCCTGACCAAGAGGAGTTAGTTGTAAAAAAATTGATGAGGATTGGATGGTGCATAACTGAGAAAATCTTGCCGTAAACAAACGTACACTAAATAGAATAAAGAAAAAAAGAAAAAAGATTCTGACGAAATTAATAGGGGATATGCAGGATCTGTGGAGGACCACCCAGATATTCGAATTATGTTTTTCTTTCAAAAGGCGCTAAATCCCTAATACTTTTCATGCAAAAGACGCTATTTCGATTATATTTTTGTACTTTGTTCTGATTTGGCCAAGCACGGTAGCTTACAGTGCATTGGCCAATCAGAAAGCATCAGAGAGACAGGAAACTTTCTTGCCTGACAGTATGTACTACATATGGGATTAATTTGTAAGCAAACAGTTGGTTTTAAATATGTATTTTCCATATATAACTTATGTAAATGAAGATTACAACTGTTTGACTTTTTATTTACATATATGTTTTATACTGACTTTGCAATGATGTCACTTCAACTGCTAATTTAAACTAGGGGATGGGGATGTAGTCCGGCAGCCAAATCCAGATTATTGGCCTAACCTTGTTTTAGGGTCTATAGTTTTTTTTTCAATGGATTTTGATTGCCTAAAGCTTCGATTTCAAGAATCCAATTGCTGACACTCTGTCAACCTTGAGCAATTTAAGATATATGACGTCATACAAAATGGCCACCAAAGTACATGATTTTCCATTAAAAATGAATAATAAATATATAATGAGGATTTTTTCTGCAATTTTGGGCAGCCAAATGTCTGTATCTCTCTAGGACCATCACTAAAAAAATGTTTTGTGATGTTGCATGGCCATAGATGACCAGCTTATTTGCATATTTTGAAATAGCGCCCTCTATAAACATATTAATTTGAATCAAATATGTGTGCCAGCCAAATGCCAATTTCTTAAATCTATGTCACGTTGAAATCATATTAAATGCTTTTTTTTGGGCAACAATTGCAGTTGTGCTGCATTCATCTTTCATCTTGTTTGGTCCAAATTTAGATAGGGTAGGTGTGGGGAATTGGAGATCCTTCAGCACATTTGCATAATTTACATAAACATGCACAATGTTACACATACAGAAAGTTTTGTATTCACTTCAGTAACTTTTTCTCTTTATTTGGTAACAAAATTATGGTCATGATGTAACTGATTAATAAAATAACAATGATTAATGACGTCATCACCAAAGGTCTCTCATTACCTACATGTGTAGGTAATAAGGGACAGTTAAATATCAAGACATTTTAAATACAATTTGAATGAGAATGGATTGCTATAGTTAGTTCAACCACTTTTTGAAAGAGATACATGCAGCCAATGAACTTACTGTAATTTTGAAACGATTTTAAAACAATGTGGCCCAAAATATTTCTGTAGTTTTTTGTTTACAATAATAAAGGTGCTTTAAATTATGTTTAAATACTTTCAGAATAATGTTCTGGCAATGTGACTTTTACATTGATCAAACTCACAACATAGAAACAACTTCTTAACATGAAATGCATTCAAATTAGAATGGTGACACGAACAACCAAATATGTTTCATGATAGTGCCTTTCAACATGAAATGGACAACTGGGGGAAAGTAGGCCCCCATCTTGGACCTGGTGTCCCCCATTGCCTACACACATTTCTGATCAGACACCATTCATAATGTGCATTGCAACACCCATTCACAACACACAATGGCCATAAGTTTTCTGTGATGGTTGGCACACTTCATAAACTTCCTTTTAAAACCAATTTTTAAGAGCCACCCCTAAATATCTGCATACACCACAACATTCAGTGAAAATTGTGTTTTTTATATCAGAGCAAAATTTTACGATCAAAATTGCTTATCTTGGTCAATTTTGCCAATTTTCTCGGAGAGAGAACGCATTGTAGTCTTCGAAATGAATTGGATAAATGCAGTAGTGTTGTTAAAGGCCACATGTGGCGCTATAGCTATATTGGAGCCAACACGGACAGACAGTGATGGGTTTAAGCTTGGTGGTCTCCAATTCCCTACACCCACCCTACAAATGTCAAGAAACAAAAATGGCTATGAAAGAATTCATTTTTCATCAAATCGGTGAGAAGTGGTTTTACGGCACACATTATTATTCCATTAATAGTCTTTATTTAGACCAGCATTGCTCCAACGTCAGTGAATGTGGACAGTTGACATCTGTACTAGACAGATGCATGAGTTTCAAAAGAAATTACCTGGTGGATTCTATGACACAATTTCCAAGAAAGTTCAAACCATGGCAGCCATGAAGAAGTCAATAAATGTTGGGGTACGAAAGTCTATGAAAAGTTGATCTACTCCAGAGTAATAGGACTGCAGGCAAGTTCAAGAGAGGTCAATGTCAAGGACATTTTGTCATAAGAGCTTTCATCAGTCCCAACAGCACTCTTTGATGATTCTGGAAACGAGCACTCCCATGTCAAAGGCGGACTTATAGAATTTGACAAAAGTTGAGATGTCAGCCAGGCATGAGACACTGGAACAACCTTGTACAGTCATTGATGGTTGTGCTCTTATGTGGATGAAAATATGATGATGTTTGCTTGGTGTTTGACAGATCCAAAAGTATCTAGAGGTCATAACGGGTCGAGAGTCTTCCAACTGAGTCCCGCGTCACTGCTGCCCTCCAAGAAACTATGTCTCACTGTTCGTCGTGGTCATCGTTGTTATATAGATCATGGCTCACCCTTGTGACCCGTTTGATGAGACCTTTCGATCGGCATCTGTCTCCTGCAATCCGGTAGAGTGTATTTAGTATTTAGAGGGTGGCTAGTGATTTCCCTAAGGTCCATCTGAGCTTGAGTCTTCCTTTGTTACGTGTTCCTTCAAAGGTACCTTGAATGATAATTTGTCAAGTTGTCTCCTGATCTTCTGCTAACGTGACCAAACTATTGAAGCTTGTACTTGTCATTGTCAATCCTGGTAGCAAGCGGCGGTTGATCTCCGATGATGGACATTAATTGTGTCCATTGGTGATGTAATCTCTTCACGATTTCCCAAGTAGCTTCCTCCAATACCACATTTCAAAGGCAGATATTGCTCCCCTGTCTGCCTTTCCTAATGCCCATGTCTCGCAGCCATAGAGTTCCTACTTGGAAAAGCAATGCCTTCATTACACGGATCTTAGTGGCCAAGGTGAGGTTCCTGTCCTTCCAGATATTTGACAGTGTTGAGGCCGATGTTTTAGCCATGGCCAGTTGTCTCTTGATATCTACCGAGCTTCCACCCTCCTTGACAATCATTGACCCAAGAACATTATATAAACTTGTCCACTTGATCAACTTCTTCTCCATCAACCACCATGCTCTGTTGCATATAGTTAATTTTCAACAATTATGATCTTGGTCTTTTTCACATTGAGGTAGGGTCCAAATTATTCACTTCCATCATTCACTCATTTTTAAGGAGTTCCAGTAGTTCTTCTGATGTTCTTGTTATAAGTGTTGTCAGTGGCATAATGAGCAAAAACAATCTGCATCACCACCACTCATACATGTTACATGCAGGCCCCGCGGAACGTTTTTTAAGCGGGGGTGGGGGGGGGGGGGGGGCGGGGGCTAAAGTATTTACGATCAGGAAGAGAGGAGCGCAAATTGGCGTGGGGTCCAGGGGGCAGGGCCCCCGGAAGCTCGGGGGTTTTAGGCAGCTAATAATTGTCAGATGAGCATCCATGCAGGGGCCTGCCTTAGGGCCCTAGGTGGGGTTCAAGGGGCACAGCCATTGGAAGCTCAGGGGTTTTAGGTATTTAATAACTGTCGGATGAGCATATTTTGATACCTCATTTCACCTCGGGTCACTTTCTTTCTTCCTTTCTAGTTCTCTTTAACATACTTTATACAAAAAGTGAGGGGGGCTCGAGTCCCCTGAGCCCTGCCGTTCCCCGGACCCTGACATGTAGGCTTTTAAATAAGCATATTTTTTGCTTGACTGTGAATTTAGGGATTTGTCATTTTCCAACATACGCTTAACAAATTATAATTTACTAAAAAGTGAGAAAAAACCCAGGAAAATCATGTCATTTCAGCAACATTTGTAAATCACTGGTATCGAATATGAAGAAAAAAACAGTTTGAATTTTATTTGGGGGGTTAACTGTCCCCAAGCCCCCCCCCCCCCTCCCCAATCAGTACGCCAGGGAGTGTTGTATTGTCGACGTATCTTAGGTTGGTGATCGTTCGTCCACCAACAGAAACTTGACTATAAAAAGCCTTTCTCATGATGAATTCAGCATAGATGTTGAAAAGTTATGGTGATAGGATGCAGCCTTGACGGACAACTTGACCAATAGTGAACCTTTCGGTGTAGCCATTCTCTGTTCTTATTGTTGCTTCTTGGTCTTGGTAGAGCGACTGGATGAGTTGAATAATATGTCCCCTGAGCCCTGCCGTTCCCCGGACCCTGACATGTAGGCTTTTAAATAAGCATATTTTTTGCTTGACTGTGAATTTAGGGATTTGTCATTTTCCAACATACGCTTAACAAATTATAATTTACTAAAAAGTGAGAAAAAACCCAGGAAAATCATGTCATTTCAGCAACATTTGTAAATCACTGGTATCGAATATGAAGAAAAAAACAGTTTGAATTTTATTTGGGGGGTCAACTGTCCCCAAGCCCCCCCCCCCCCCCCCCCCCCCCTCCCCAATCAGTACGCCAGGGAGTGTTGTATTGTCGACGAATCTTAGGTTGGTGATCGTTCGTCCACCAACAGAAACTTGACTATAAAAAGCCTTTCTCATGATGAATTCAGCATAGATGTTGAAAAGTTATGGTGATAGGATGCAGCCTTGACGGACAACTTGACCAATAGTGAACCTTTCGGTGTAGCCATTCTCTGTTCTTATTGTTGCTTCTTGGTCTTGGTAGAGCGACTGGATGAGTTGAATAATATGTGCTGGAAAGCCCATCAAGCTCATAATCTTCCATAGGCGTTTATGTTGTACGCAGTCAAAAACTTTGGAATGATCAATAAAGCTAGGGAGAGAAGTTGTTGAAATTCTCTGCTTTTCTCCATCAAATTTTTGAGATTGCAAATTTGTTTTCTTGTCCCTCTTTCTTTTCTGAACCCATTTGTTTCTAATTCTTTCAGCAATTAGGTGAAGAAGAATCTTACTGGCATGCGGAGTAATAGAATAGTGCGGGTGTTGGCACATTCATTTTTAACACCTTTCTTTGGGAGTGGGGGAAAAACAGCTCTATCCCAGTCTTGTGGCCATATTCTCTGTCTCCATATTTTGTTACACAGCTTATGCATTACCTTTACGCCCTCCTCTCCACTCTCTTTGAAAAGCTTCGCAGGGAATTTTCAATACCAGGTGCTTTCCCAGGTCTCAGATGATTTATTGCTTCCTTCGCTCCATTTTGTAAGATGTCCTTCATGAGTATCAACTTCTTCAGTTTCTTTTGCAGTATACGGTTTTACACAATATTACTTCTTCCACCTTGCCTTTATATCTTCATCCTCTGTTAAAATGTTCCCATTTTCATCCTTCAAGACATGTAGGTTTGGGTGTAGGTTTTTTGGTCAGTGACTTGATGTGTTAAAAACATGTCTCTAGTGTTGCTAACTTCACTATCTTTTCATGAAAACAAACTACAGTTGTTCGACATCATATATGCGCGAGTCTGCAGGATGATTGGGTGTTCAGAAATAGGCAAAAGCACAAGCTGGTCATTACCGTCAAGATGAGGTTCCTGTTGAAGTGATTCCAGGCAGTGATGTCATGCCAATGAAAGGTCTGTCCACAACATAATTATGAAGAAGCAGGCAACATCATAGTGCAGCAAGCGATTCAAATTGAGAAGAGGTATGTTAGGGTCCTAGTGGATGACACATCCGTCTGCGTACTACTTTTGCATCATTATCTACACTTCTACTTCTACGACGATACTCAGCAGGATCCATAAGTCAGGAAGTAGTGCTGAGGAATAAACTATCTAGTTCTTGGTCTAGATGCTTGGTGGAAGCGCTCCCTTGAAGCCCTCCAGTGAAGTAGCGTCAAGGGTGATCTTTGAAAGTGCATTCCACGCAGTTACTGTCCGAGGAAAAAATGAGTTCTGGTAGAGCTGGGTGCGGGATGGGATAGCCAGCAACTTCTTTGAGTGATACTGTCGTGTGTTGCTGGCAATCATGGGTGCTGTGTAATGGTGTGCATTGATGGCTACTGTGTCGTTTTGGATCTTGTACATGAGGTGGAGGCTTGCAGCATTTCTTCTCCTCTCCAGGCTCTCCCATTTCAGATGTTGAATCATGGCCGAGACACTGGCCATACGACGATATCTCTGGAGGGTGAATCTTGCTGCTCGCCTTTGTACTGCCTCGATTTTGGATATAATGCTTGTTTGTGTGAGGGTTCCAGACCGAGCAACAGTATTCCAGATGAGGTCTAACAAGAGAGAAGTAGGCTTGTTGGCGGATCTTTTGTGAGGTTTTGCGGAGATTTCTGCTGACTAGTCCCAGCATCCGATTGGCTCGGGATGTGATGTTGTTCATGTGGCCTTGCCAGGACAAGTTGGATGAGAAAGTCAGTCCTAGATACCGGAGATCTGTTACCAACGCAAGAGGAGTGTCTCCTAGCGTGTATGTCGTGGTAATGGCTTTCCGACGTAGGTAGAATGTGATGTGGTAGCATTTCTCGGTGTTGAATTTCATCTGCCATGTGTTAGCCCATGAATGCAGCCTGTTGAGATCTTGTTGTAGGGCTTGGCTATCAGTGACATCAGTGATCGGACGGTATAGAAGACAATCATCAGCAAAGAGTCGGATTTTTGAAGAGATCCCATCTACTATGTCATTGGTGAAGGATATAAACAGAAGTGGGCCGAGAACTGTGCCCTGCGGTACCCCAGAGGTGACTGTAACCCATTCAGATGACTCTCCATCTACAACAACACGTTGTAACCTTTCAGTTAGGAACACCCTGATCCATCTGATAAGGTTGTCATGGATCCCATAGTGATGGAGCTTATGGAGGAGGCGGTTATGGGGTACACGGTCAAAGGCTTTGGAGAAGTCTAATGCAACTGCATCAACTTGCTCTTTCTGGTCTAGAGAGTGTGCAACATCTTGAGATGTAATGATCAACTGGGTCTCACATGAATGGCCAGGACGAAAGCCATGCTGAACATCATTGAGAATATTGTTTTCGTCATAGTGATCCATGATATTGCTGAAAATGACATGTTCGAGCAGTTTACTGCAGATGGACGTGATTGATACAGGGCGGTAGTTGGAGGCCTTGCTCCTGTCTCCTTTCTTGAAAATTGGTGAGATGTTTGCAAGACGCCAGTCAGATGGTACTGTTCCTGTATCTAGAGATTGTTGAAAGATAAAGGTCAGGATCGGTGCAATGTCTTCAGCAAAGAACTTCAAGATCCTTCCTGGTATGCCATCTGGTCCTGTGGCTTTGCTAACATTTATAGCTTTCAGTAGCGTGACAATGCCTTCCACAGAGATTTCAATGCGATCCATTGAAGGAAACACGGGTTATCTAAGATCTGGAATGTTCGAGTTATCCTCCAGTGTGGAAACTGATTGGAATTGGTCGTTCAGTGCAGTTGCTTTCCCTTTACTGTCTGATACAAGCGTTTCACCACACTTGAGGGATCCAACTCCAGATGACATCTTTCTGGATTTGATGAACTTCCAGAATGCTTTGTTGTTCTTGTCATCAGGAGAGAACATCTTGTTTTGATAAGTCCAGTAGTTATGACGAAGTTGAGATCTTAATTCTTTCTGATAATTCTTGTACTTAAGCCAATCATCTGGTGTTTTTGAAGCTTTAGCTTTATTGTACAGTCTTTGCTTCCTTCTGACTCCTCTCTTTATGGTGTTTGTGATCCAGGGACTGGTTCTTTTCTTTGTATCTACATGACGGACTAATAAAACGCCAATGACCATGGAGACGCCCATCACAGATGGAACTGTTATTGATGTTCCTGCCACTGTAGACAAGTTAGGAGATATAATTCCATCGATGTTGGCAGGACATGCGTTGACGGGATGCGACACTCTTGGGGCATACTTTGGCATTGGATAGGGTATAATCCTGAAAGTGATGAAGCAGAAGATTCGACTCCCTTAGGACTCAGTTGGCAATATTGATGCAGCATGGTCATATGTCATCACTCAACCTACTCAATGCTTTGCTTCATGTTATGGACAGTCAACAACCAGCTCATTGTCAGAGGCTCGTATCAACGTGTGGCTATCAAGGGTCCGAAGACTAGGAGCTACAAATAGTCCAAACCTTGCCTCACTACCTCAAACTACTGAAGCGTTTGTAGAAAATGTTAAGAGAGCTCATTTGCAAACATGTGTGTGGAAGCACGCCTTACAGTCACGACCTCACTTCGAACACATTTGTTTTTAATGTTTTTGCAGAATTAAGTGTTAAATGACACCCTCTTCCGCATGGAATATTTTAGGGTTTCCAACTTCCCAACACTTTAGAGGGCTTTTAAACAAATTTCAAGAATTTGAAGCAAACTTTATATAAACGGATATAGTCCTGTATCGTATTGGTAGTTCGTAATGTTTAGGTTCATATAAAAGAATCTAGTACCTTAGAATACAAATCTAGTTTCTTAACGCTGTCACTGAAAACGGGCATTTATCACCATATGCCACCTCATATCTATGGGACAGAGAGCATAAAATTCAATCGTGTTTTCTTCAAGTATTAAATTACAAAATAAAAATATATGTGCAGCACTATTTTTAATCACTGTATCCAGTGCATCTGACTCATGAAATATGATAATCTCATGTTAGAAATTGGTGTTTGGCCATCATTTTGAACTATGCAAGTTAATGTGTCTATAGAGGGCGCCATTCCGAATGATGCAAATTTACATATCATTTGTGATCATACAATATCGTAATTTTTATTTAGTGATGATTCTAGAAAAAAATCAAGATATTTGACTGCCATTTAATGTATTAAAATGCTGTTAACACTTTTTATATCATTAATTTTGGTTAAAAAGGGGATTTTGGCGGCCACTTTGTATGACGTCACATATCTCAAATTGCTCAATGCTGACAGAGTGTCAGCAATCGGATTCTTCAAATTGATGGTCTAAGGAACTATAATCAAAACAAAAAAAACTATAGACCCTAAAACAAGGTATATCGAGATGGCTGCCGGACTAATGGGGTTTGAGGACCGTTCCCGCATGCATCTACATTAAATTTTGTCACTTATAGTTACAAAACAATGATACTATTTCATTATCTGTGTAAAGTATCCTTGTCACGTAACTGTGGACTCTAAAACAAATCTGCCAAAAAGAGCTAAATTCTTGTTTTTATTAGAACAAGAACTAGATAAGAGAAATAAATACGTTACAAAAGGTATATATTACATAGTCAGTGTATGCATGTTTTTTTAATTACTGTTTTGTGACCTAAAATAAAAGTTTTTGTTTTGATAAACTACAAGAACTAAGCAAATGAAGAAAGGGAACTGTAAAAAAATCCTTATATATAATACAGTTAAAAACTAAACTAATCATATACTTAGCAAGCTTAGAGTATGTGATCAATTAATTTGTCTCGATTTAAGTTCCTTGAGAAGGTGGAAGATTCGAGCTTATATCAAAAGGTATTCAACAAAGGCCCTAATTCAACCAGTTCACATTTTATTTGTGAGTTACAAAACATACAAAATACATCAAATTTACAAGGGGTATGATAATTTAGCTGTAAATACATATATATATATATATATATATATTTATATCGCAGGACAATTTTGTGTCGTTTAAACGATTGCACAAAAGAAGTACTGTCCTCTATGTTGTTTGCAGGCCTCCAAAGAAACAGAAAGTGTAATCATTAGTCATGTGTTTAATTAGTTATGATGTTTTGAATAGGGTTAGTTAATGTACCAAGTTGGTATATATATATATACAAATACAGCGTGTATATATATATATGTGTGTTTGTGTGGGTGTGTTTTATATATAACTATATATGTTTTAATGTAGGGAACTTGAACAAGTGGCTCTTTGCTCCGATAGGAAGCGCATTGATGTACGTACATCCTAATCATCAGCATTGGATCCGGCCTAGTGTGTCTTCATTCTGTACCTTTGACGAAAATCTTCAAAAAAGGTTCTGCCCTTGCAGTACAGGCAACTACTCATCCCTAATCGCCGTCCCTGAGGCGATATGTTTCTATAACTACCTTGGAGGATCGGTAATAATTTATCTTTTTTGTATGCAATGTTGCGTTTTTCATTTATTTATTTATCTTTGAAAACAAAATACTCATTAGGTTTGTAAGTCAGTGCGTTGTTAGTTATCGGTTTATTTATCTATATAATTAACATTATATACCTCACTTAAAAAATCCAGCAATCTGATTGGTCGAAATTGCATTCATAAACTTTAACTATTCCTGTAAAATGCCCGGTAAAATTCCAAGCCCATGTAATATTTCTAAAAAATAGTTTTAAAATCCCAGTAACCATGGTTACCGGGAAAACAGTTCAGTCTTGGTGAAATACCCATAGATTTACATGTTAACAAATTGTCTGAGCGATCGAGGATACCGTACGTGTGCGAAGAATTGGTCGGTAATTTCAATACACTTGAATCTCGATCGATCTGACCGACAATTTTATCTTGCATTGTTGACATGAAGACGAAAATAAACTTTCAAAAACAACATCTGCCGATAGATCTTGATCGAAGTTCCTGCCAATGCATTGCAAAAGTAAAAGAAGGGCCCGTTTAATGGAGCTGCCGCGAAGTGCTCATCCAGCACGCGAAGCCGTTTTCAATCCATTTTAATGTATACATCAGAGAAAACTTCTAAATATGTTATCAGTGTGCGATGGCCGAGCGGTCAAAGGCGGTAATTTTGGTCACATCATCGTCTGCACGCAAGAGATCTAATCCCATCTTCGACAAAAGTTTTTTATTTTTTATTTTTTATTTTTTAGTCTACTCTCAAAGATACACTCATAAAAAAAAAAAGTGCAGATAAACTAGATAAAGGCCAAGGTGGTGTCATAAGTTGACTCTTTTTTTTCTTCGGCATATACAAGTATTAATGACTGCTTTAATATTCGAGATATAGTTTTTTTTATACGCTCTCGGAAAGGTTACAATTGGGCTCTTGCTCTATTTCTCTCAAAGCAGTCATTAATACTATACTATAGTCAAGGAGGTAGTCACATTTGACCGATTACAAAACAGAGTGATGACTCATATGTTCATGAGAAGTTCCTTTGCGTTACAATTTATTTGGTATCTGCTTTGAATTGTATTTCATCATTATTGCCTAATTCTATATATATATTTCTTATCCGCTAAAGCGCATATGGACTGAAAAGTGATATGCGTTACACAAATATATATATATTTTTTTATTATTATCATTATTGTTGCTATCATAATAATTATTATTATTCATGATATTAGTAGTATTGATATCATTATTATTGTTAGGACTAGTATTGTTATTCTTGATATTATTATCATTATTATCACCATTGATAATAATAATATTATTAATGCTATTACTATTGTCATCATAATCATTGCGATGGTATTTCAAGTATTTATGAATTCAAGAAAGTTAATCATTATGCCTGAAACACCCCTGTAATAACGGTAGGCGAATTTTAGCTAGCGTAGACGTCTTCCTATTTAAACATCATTTCTTCATTAAGCCACACTTATTTTGTTTTATCTTAATCGGTTGTTATATTTAGGAGAGGATAACGGAGTACAATTCTCATTTGAATGATTGGGCAATGGAAATGCTGGCTGCAGCTTGGAAAACAGAACCCGCTATCTCTCAAGAACTGAAAGCTCCTTTCATGTCATTAATTGCTCTTCCATCCACACCAGAGATGGAACGTTATGAGGGACACACTGGCCGCCTTAACCTGTTGCGTGAGCTCTCAATACGCAACGTCAAAGTTTGTTTGAAATTTGATCATGAGAAGAAATACCTTCGTCTAAGTAGCCATGTGTACAACTACCCAGAAGAGTATCTTGTTTTACGAGACGTAATGGGGAAATTTCTCGGTTTTCTGTAGGCACCTAATTTCCATTACCAAATGAAAAATAAGTACTCAATGTAAATTCTAAATTCTTTCTGCTTGCTTACACTTACCTACCGAGAGATGACGAAAAACAAAGAAAGTGGGAAAATATTTTCGTTGGGAATATACAACTTGTGTATCATGGCATTTTTTCAAACACCGTAAATCTGTCCATTTAAACACTTTTCTTGATTAAACATGCACTATTTGTTGTCATGCCACTTTTTGTTTTGAAGAATGCACCTTTCCCTTTTTCATTAAGAAGGAATGGATGAAGTGGTTGAATTTTGTTGCGATCAGTTCATTATGTTAGGACGTTAGTTTAAAGCCTCTCTCCGTATAATGAAGCAATTTATACAATTTATATAATGAAGCAATTTATACCGAAGATAGTACCACTGTCACTGATAGATAATATATCGAAAAGTAATTATTACTCAATGTATACGTAATTAGCACATACTTAATGTTTATAGCTGAGCATCACAGTTCGTTGTACCTTCCACTGCCTTTGAAAAAAGCTACCACCTTTCCTATATATTCCTCGTTTCCTAGTAAGTAATCTAGATTTGAATTTTTGTCTTTAGTGCTCTGTACATTCTCCTTCTTTGTCTTTCATATTTTGGACATGATAATAAAAAGTGCTCAATTGTTTCTATAATTTGGCATTCTACACATAGTCCAGTGTCGTGTTTTCTAATTAAATATTTATAGTAATTCAGGTTACATTTACCAAGCCTGAATTGGTGGATTAATCTTTCATCCTTTTGGTACAAACCTTTGATTTGTTTAAACATTATTAACATTTTTATTGATGCTAAACAAGTGTTCTCCTTTCTCTGCTTTATCCCAGAGGCTTTGCCACATGGATTTATAATACATTTTTGATTCTGTTATGAACTCACTTTTTTTTTAGGTAGGCTTCTTATACATGATACGGAGGATGCTCATTTGCATATGAACGAAGTCCCAGAGACTTTAAATGTATTTCCGATCGGTGGAAACCATCTGAAAGCCCATGAGCGAATAGCGAATAGTCTGCCATCCATGAGTTATGCTTTGACTAAACTGTTTTTATTTATTGAATATGCTATTTTGATATCTTGATACAATACAATGAATTTAATCATTATAGTCTAATCAAGAGATATCATTTTTGTTATGAAGATTAATGAGACACAAAACGTGTTAAATCTCTAATATTATACAGTCTTTTAATATATATGCCTTGATTTGACTGATCAGTTGTGTAAATGGGTATAAACAACAACATGTGATAATATCAAAGCTCATGAATATTATTCAAGAAGCAGCAAGGATCGGACCAATCAGCTGAGTTCCCTGGATTTCTCTGGAATCTTCCAGGGAGCTGATGGCAATTTTGACTGGGTTGACTTAGTAGCATGTTATAGAAGCACGCGCGTGTAACAATGTGTGCGTGTATTGTGTGCACGTCCGATCTATAGTCGCTTGCATCGCACGCACGGATCATAGCATGTGTACAAGTCAGCCCAGGAAGTGGGCTACCATATGATATGTCCGTTGTATTTAAGTGTCACTGTGTGTCCTCGTATCCTGCGGTTGTTTTTGATTTGTCAATGTATATGAATGTGTATTATTTTCCGCCTTGTACTGCACTGTGCATTCACACAGTAAACTAGAGTTGAATGCTTCTTTCTATATGCTTTTTTTTTTATAGTCAATAAACAAAATATATGCTCCCAAAAATGTAAAATGTAAAAGCATTCTTCTTTGTTTTCCTTTAAGTGTTCATTACACCCCCTCCCTCCCCCCTCTTCCTCTCTCTCCTCTCTGTATGTCGTTTAGGTTCCCGGAGACGCATTAGTTATGTTCCATTTGTGAGAAGGGGAGGGGCCATTATTGAAAAGGAAGAGGACACTTGTCAAAGTTAAAAGGGCATCTCTCAAATGTTGATAACGGCAATTATTAGAGGTGAATGAGACAGCTATGAGAGGATGTAAGGGGCACCTCGTGTACCAAAACGGGGTACAACATAGAGATGAAAGTTTACATGTAGGTAAGGTGTAGGGAATTGGAGACCCTTAAGCACATTTGCATAATTTACATAAACATGACAAATGTTACACATACAGAAAGTTTTGTATTCTCTTCAGTAACTTCTTCTCTTTATTTGGTAACAACATTGTGGTCATGATGTAACTGATTAATAAGATAACAATGATTAATGCCGTTATCACCAAAGGTCTCACATTACTTACATTTGTAGGTTATAAGGGAAAGTTACAAATCAAGCCATTTTAAGTACAATTTGAATGAAAATGGGATTGTTATAGTTAGTTCAAACACTTTTTGAAAGAGACACATGCAGCCAATGAACTTACTGTAATTTTGAAAAGATTTTAAAACAATGTACAAACAAAGGTTTACAGTCTATATAAACCAGCTCGCTGATCTCACATTTGTATTCATTATTGTCCAGAAACCTCGTGAGTCTTCTCATTCGATAATACATCCCGATTCATTGAACATATTATTTTGTAAACAGTGTTAAATTTAAATTTCAACTACTTTTCCTTGGTTATACACAATCACTATAAACTGAACTGCAGATTTAAAACTTTGGAATTTAATGAGAAATCACGCCAATCGCTACAACATCATGATAATTACCCCAGATGCAAATATATACCGTAAATAATTAAAGTGAGTCAAGAGAAGTACAGATACGACAGGCAATACAAACCTTTACGAAATCGATAGAAAAAATAAAAATAAAAATTAAATGTGAGAAGCACTACAATTTTAAACATGGTTAGGCATCTGTAAATTTCTGCATTATACAAACAAGTAATTGCGTTAAATAAAAAAAAACATTTCGAATACTCCTGATTATGGGTTGTTACCTCTGTGATCATAAATGTTATCTTATTTTAAAGGTACTATGTCCCATTTGCAGGTCATAACATGAAAAGGTTAAATTCCAACGGCATTTGAAAGATAATATATTAATTTAGAAATTTAGCTCAAAACGAAAGGGCTTGAAAATGTCTTTTAGTGAGAAAATAAGTTGTCGAATCGACTTTAGTGCTTGCAATCACTGAGGTAATAGTCTGATTTTCAGACCCGTGTATCGAATGGTTTTGTGCTGTGCAAAGATTTAATCAGTTTAATGTTGGCCATTACAAGGATTGGGGTATTGATGTAGAAGTGCTCATGTACCATTTACAGTTCATTTTATGTGTATTCTTACCAAAAAAACAACAAGTCAGTCAGTCACTCAATAGTGTCAGACAGTGAAGTATAGAAAGTAAACGGGTTTCCTTGCATGAGTTATATATTAGGACACTGCTTACGTTTACATTCCATACATAGGACATACATGGCATGTTTATTATTCCTGCAAAGTTCTACAGAATTTGATGTTGGCTGCAAATGGGACAAAGTACAATTAAGAAGTAATTGATACTCTAATTCGCGATACCTTAGTCAAAGCTCTGCTGCCACGGATGATTGAGCAGCAGCCTTTTCAAGAAGAATTGTAAAAATCATCTTGGACCAAGTTTAGGCTGAAGAAAAGGACATGGGTCAAAATCTTTTACTCTTTTTTTTTTTTCAGTCAGAAAACAATCGCTGACTCTTTTTCGTATTGATTTTGTGCATTCGAATAACTAATGTCACAGTGTCAATTCAGACTCAAGAAACGGATCATTTACAACATTTTGTTATGATATTCTCTCTGTTACGCCTTGTTATTGCCTTGTTATTGAGTCATTCAAATTTGATGAATTTTATTTCGGTTGCTTTCTTTTTCATAAAAATATACTATTAATATCTTTGGTAGTTATCAACAACTGCTTTTTCTTGTAATTACAAATTCGTTGATGTTAACAAAATATTGATATTTTTTCTTGTGCCTTTTCGAGACTATGACCTCAAGCACTTTTCGCATTCTATGTACACTGTTGGTTATAAAGATTGAATAATTATTTTTACACCAATTTATGCAATGATTTTGACAATGATTTATTCGTAATAGATCTAAATAATAGTATACATTTTCAGATTTTATTGAATACTAATTTGCGAGTGTTTGTTTTGCATGACTGCTAAAGCATGTGTGTGCTACTATGCTAATCAACTAAGGGAC
This sequence comes from Strongylocentrotus droebachiensis, assembly GCA_035222895.1. Taxonomy (NCBI): domain Eukaryota; kingdom Metazoa; phylum Echinodermata; class Echinoidea; order Camarodonta; family Strongylocentrotidae; genus Strongylocentrotus; species Strongylocentrotus droebachiensis. Next base: position 38,038 of record JAVYIG010002535.1, on the reverse strand, counting down.
CTACGTCCTTAAGTCATAACTTACAGTAATGAGGATTAATGCCTCACAAAAGGGCACTAATATAGCTAATCGACACGGTTTTGATCCTGGGGGCTCACAGTAACGAGGCCATTGCTTAGCCACTGATTCATGCCTGTACGCAGCGGGGGCTAGGGTACGTCGCCGCCCCAACAAATACAACAAAAACAACAAAGAAAGTGCAATGAATTATCAATAATTCATTGCATTTTGCCCCGACCCCCAATATAAAAAAAAATCCTGTATGTGGGCATGTCTTGAACCATAATGCATGGCCCTACAGAGGATTTGTTCCTGTTGGGGACCGGGGGAAAATGCAATGAATTATTGATAATTGTTTGCATTTGTGTAGGTCCTCTAGTTGATTAGGATAGTATCGTACACATGCTTTAGCAGTCACGAAAAAGAAACACTCACACATTAATATTCAATACAATCTGAGAATGTATACTATTATTGTCAAAATCATTCCATAAATTGGGGTAAAAATAATTATTCTACCATTATGAACAACAGTGTATATTCAATGGTGCACTGCATAAATGAGGAGGGAGATTATTAAAGGTTATTTATAAAACTGATAAAACTAATTGTAGGTTATCTTGTCAATTGGAACAAGGTCTTATGAAAGATAGGATATAGTGCATCACTTGAGAATGATAATGCAACAAAATTAATGCTTTATGGCCTTACCCGCACGTGCAACAGCTCAAGCTTGGCACAAGGATATTTGAACGACACCTTTTCAAAAACCGCGGTGCTCAGTCATCTGTTGCAGAAAACTTATTAGTAGAGCATCTTTAGACGAAAAACAAGTTTCTCTTTTCCGTGAAATATATGTCAAGTTCACATTTGATTATGCTTTTTTAATCATAAGCTACCATAGGTGAATATAGTTTGTTTAACGCACTATATAGTATGATTACTATTCAGTAAATTGCGAAAGCGGAGAAAAGTACCAATTTCGCGAAACATATTTACAAGGAGAAAATATATAGTAGTAAAGACGTGGGAATAAATCAATGATCAGGGAAGGTGGCATTCTTCTGCAAAATAGTATTTTCTACATCATGATTAATCTGTAATGGGACTTCTCTTAGAGCATCTTGCTGACATCATAATGCAAAACACAAGGCAATCGAACCCAGCAAGCAGTAGGAATGCTTCATTGTAGCCAAGATTGTCGGCAGCCAGACCTGAAAGATAGAATAACATTGAATAATAATATGGATACATAGTGCCAGGATCCGCCAAGATCTGACGCTCATGGTGCTTTACACATGTTACCCTAGTTGAAGCCGAGCTGCCAAAGTAACTAGCGCTCAAGCATATCAGGTACCCATTTACACCTGGGTGGAGAGTGGCAAATGTAGCCAGATGTCTGGCGGCACCTTGCAGCAGAAAGTCTTTCTGTCATGATGATTTATGTAGTCTGTAAGTATCCGAGCATTTCATAACGGTTTTCAGGGCTACTTAAACTTAAAGTGCGTCTGGTGGGCCCCATGCAGCAAATGTTATTATTATTATATATATATATATATATATGTATATATGTATATATATATATATATATGTATATATGTATTTTTTTTTTTTTTGGGGGGGGGGGGCTGGGCCATTCAGTGCATTGTGCATTGTATGCATTAGGGTCAAATTGGTTTCAACGATTATCTCGTTCGTCTAATCTATGGTGTACTTTAGAGGCCCCTCTTTGGCTGCTGATGGGCCCTTATTAGCAGAAAATGTGTCTGTCATAACGATACTCCTAGTCTGAAAAATTAAACCGATCATTTCGAATCGATTTTGAGTGGTACTTAGAATATCTTACTTGGTTCAATGCAAAACTAATGGGCCTGTTGGCCATATTTTCTGGCGTCTGGCGGCACCAAGCAGCAACAATTTAATCCAAAGAATTAAATGCAGGAATGCCATACATTTAAAATTGGTTTCAAGTGGTACCTCGTTCTTTTGATTAAATACATGTTTAGGCCCCTTTTAACGGGCCCCAGTGGCCATATGCAGCAGAGGGACCCCGGCAGACAGGGAACATTTATATATACTATGTTCATTCCCATTTGTTCCATTACTCGAATTTTGGAACTTCGTTCGTTCGATGTAAGTGCGCTGGGCCACCAGTTCTGTAGAACTTTGCAGGAATTATGAATATGTCATGTATATCTTATCTGAAAGATTTAAACATTAGCAGTGTCCAAGTATTCAAATTATGCAAGGAAACCCGTTTACTTTCTAGACTTCTCTGTCAGACACTGTTGAGTGGCTGACTGATACCTTTTTTCTCTTTGGTAATAACATACATACACTGAGCTCTACATCTATAACCCACTACTTGAAATGGCCAAAATGAAACTGATTGAATATATTTTATGCAGCACAAAACATAATTACAACCACTCGGTAAAAGGATTTGGAAATCAGACTATTTCTTTAATAGGTGATTCTAATCAATAAAGTCGATTCTACTACTAGTGCTCGTTTTCCCAATTTTCAAGCCCTTTATTAGAGAAGTTTTAAGCTAGTATTATCTTTTAAATACCGTTGGAAATTAACCTTTGCATTGGTTTGATGGTACATGGTACCTCTAAGGGACCATCTTGACAACATTAACGCATGCTTCTTGAAAAAATATTCCATGGCAACTCAAAGATTTGTCTGAGGCTTTCGAGGAATAGGGACAGTTTATTCAGGCAAAGGGGATTCGATCTGTATGGTTGTGATTATGATTGTTAATGGGTGTTTCTCACTGAGCGGCGAATGCTTACGAACGTTGCGAATTTTGGATTCGCCAAATTTCTGACGGATGTTGGCGAAAATCAGGGTTCGCCTTTGCGACATCTACCGACTTTTAGCGATGCCTAGCGACAATACGCATCATTTGAGCGAATGTTTGCGAAAGTGTTTGCAAACGGCAATTGGCGACTATAGCGACTGTAAGCAAATGTTAGCGATAGTTTTTGCGAAGATTATCAACTATTTGCCAATCCTTTGCCACTATTTGTGAATGTTTGGGACCTGTCGCTAACTCCTGATACTCAATAGGCCAATTTGTATATAAGAACCATATGCTAACGTGGTCGCTAGCATTGGCGAATCAAAAAGAAATTCATCGACACCGTCTTACAACCGTCTGCAAAGGCTTACGACTGTTTTGCAAACGCCTGCAACTGTTTGCGGAAAAATGAATTCACAAAGAAATGTTGAACATGTTCAAAATTAGTTGCGACAAGAAAAACTGGTTGCGACAATGAAAAATGTTCGCTAATTTTCTTGCAACCGTTTACGAATCTTTTGCAACCTTTTACGAACCCTGGCGGAACCTCAAATTTGCTGTTCGGAAGCATTCGCCGCTCAGTGAGATACCCCCTATAGCAGGTGAATAAAATAGTGACCAGGGAGCGAATTTGTTTTCCGTACTCGAGAGAGCAAAAATCCCATGTGCGCATGCGCGTGGACTTATGATTTCTCTGCTACTTCCCATACAAAATGTACATGTACACACTACGAGTACGCGAAGGCATAGTAGTCTTCAAACGCAGACTCTGATTTGACAGTTTGACAAATCAATATGCGGCTGTGTCGCGATGTGCTTATTCAAGTCTGTGTAGTTGTATGATTCAGACCCAGTAGTGCATATGGAAATACATTGCAACTTGTATAGAATGGTATAGTAGTCTGCAAGCACAGACGCTAATCTGACAATTTGACAACATACTAGTAGTGTGCTGAGAAGTACTTTATTCAAGTCGCCAACTTGTATATAATGGTATAGTAGTCTGCAAGCACAGACGCTAATCTGACAGTTTGACAACATACTAGTAGTGTGCTGAGAAGTACTTTATTCAAGTCTGTGTAGATGTATGATTCAGACCCTACTGGTGCGTGCGTTAGAAATGCATCTCAATGTGTAGAGTGTAGTATAGTAGTCTGCAAGGACATAATAATATATTGTGTATTGATGAGTAGTGATTTTATGCAAGTTTGTGTAGTTTAATGATTCCAGACCCCATGGTAGGCCTATGTATTGTGCCACTGCTCTCTCACACTCTCTCTCTCTCTCCCTCTCTCTCCATATCTCTCTCTCTCTCTCTCTCTCTCTCTCTCTCTAGCCCTCCCTCCAGTATGCTCGCACTCTCTGTTATACTTTTATAAATAAATATGCCTTTTTAGATAACTATTGACAATACATATATATTTCAATGCTTTATTCAACATAAAGTCAATACACACACTATAATCTCCTGATAAGGGGATTATGCTGATAAGAGAGTCTGCATGGTTGAGTGAATCAATGAACACATGTAAAACACACTGTTTACAACCACAATTGGGCATATATTATAAGACTACTCTTATCAGAATGCACGTTTGGAAACAGGACAGATGGGAAGTTTAATACTCAAGGTGGAGCTTTACAGGGCTTCTGGTTCACTGTGGCTTTAAGACTTTTTATTGTACATGTATTGTTGATAGCTCAGTCAATAGAACAGAGGTCTTGTAACAGTTCCCTAATTTGAAACCAAGTCGATCTGTGCGCCAATTAATGCCCTGATTACCATGTCTCAATAGGAATTAGAGCCATCTTTTCCCTGGTCGCAGGTGGGTAAAATAAAACGATATGTTTGTATGTGCTATAATTCATTGTTATGTACTGATCTATCCCACCACTTGGTTGTGTTCTGTGTAACCAGGCAAGATAACCGAGTAGGCAGGGAAAAAGTACGTTTTGGCAATACATAAAGGAACAGCTTTCGCGTAATTTGAGCCAGAGTTTATATGGTACATACTAGACGTACAATATTTTATTAACATTTTTCTAAGGTGTTTGCATAATTCCAACTTCATTAATGGATTAGACTGAACTTAATTGTTGAATATTTGTTACAAACTCAACCAACTTGCTAAATAAAGGATAGTCTTGCTGTGTTAGCAGATATGATAAAGTTTAAGATTGAATATAATTTGTAAATTATGTCAGTGAATTGTGGGAAATTGTTGTTATAGATGCCCAAAAGGTATATAGATTAAGGGGAAAGCTATCCGTTAATGACTGGTGGCAATGAAATTGTCAAAAGGAAGAGTAAATATTGACCTGGTGTTATTGCATATGAGATTTTGATATTTGAATAACATACGCTCCATAATTGAATCTAGGATTCATAGATCACCTCAACAATTCTCAATCACTTTGTTTCATAGGTATTTTTAGAAGCACTATATGTGGTCAAGTTCAGTACCACAGTTATTTGTACATTATGGTCAAGGTCTCTACCACATTAATTTGTGATGACACTCTATATATTTAAAGAGTTGACAGGGCAGGGACATCAGAGAAACTGAAGACTGACAGTGTGAACATTTAGGGCATGGACATTTTTTTTGTTTTTTTTGGGGGGGGGGGGGGGGCGGCGGCGAGGGGTATTTTTCCCCAAATAAGCACTACTATGAAATTTTTTCTTCTTCAGGGTGTTCTTGTGTCCTGCAATCCTAAAGACCATTTAAGTCATTTTTAAGAATATGTTTTACCAGGTAATTTAAAAGAATTAAAAAACTTGCCTATGTTTATATTTTACTGCACTGTTGATTCATGTTTGATCATTGTCAAAAACACTCATTTGATGGTAGAGCTCATGTACGATTGTATGCTAATTAATAACTTTTTAATTCAGGCCTACATTAAAAATTAAGTGGTGTGGCGTGTATGGGTGTGTGTGTGTGCTTGTGCTTTAATAAAAGAGATACTTGTAACTTATACTAAATGTTGTTATCAATTTTAACATAATCAATCAATACAAAGGACGGAAACTAGATAAAAATCACAATTTTATTATTCATTCGACCATTGATTGCACTGACAAAAGAGTTATTAGACCAAAGTTAGAAATATTATTACAGAATGACGGTTTTGAGAAGGCCAATAAATGACCTTATGGTGTGTGGGTTTATCATATATAGGCCTACTATCGTTTGTTCAGAGCCAGAAGGGCATTCATTGTGTTAAGAGTTAACATCCTTCTGGCTCTCAGCAGACCATGATTATAAATAAAAGTAATACAGAGAGTGTGAGCATACTGGAGGGAGAGCTAGAGAGAGAGAAAGAGAGAGAGATAGAGAGAGAGAGAGAGAGTGTGAGAGAGCAGTGGCACAACACAGAAAACTACGAAAACTTGAATAAAAGCACTACTCAATACACAATAGGCCTATATTATTCTGTCAAACTGTCAAAGGAGAGTCTGTGCTTGCATACTACTATGCCACTCTATAAGTTGAGGTGCATTTCCAATACACGCACCAGTAGGGTCTGAATCATAAAACTACTCAGACTTGAATAACACTATTTTGTCAAACTGTCAGATTAGGGTCTGTGCTTGCAGACTACTATGCCACTCTGCAAGTTGAGATGCCTTTCCAATACACGCACCAGTAGGGTCTGAATCATAAAACTACACATATTTGAATATAAAGCACTACTCAAGACACTATGGCCCGTATTCTGAAGTCGTGTCTAACTCCTGTTTAACTAAACAGTTGTTTAAGTCCTGTCTAAGTCCCGTCTAACTTTAGACACGAAGTCGTGTCTAACTTTTTTCGTATTCTGAAGTCGTGTTTAAATAAAGTTAAACACGAAGTCCTGTCTAAGTCCTGTTTAACTTTAGACAACTGCGAGGGGTTGTTTAAGTCCTGTTTAAGGGCGCGATTCTGCTGCTTTTCAACGGTACACTCTACTTGCTGACCCCGAACTTGCGGGGAGAATGATGGTACGTGCATCCTATACAATTTCAAATACATTTTGCAGGATTTTTTCTCGTGTAGCCTGATTTTTTTTCTCGATAATATTAACTATTCTTATCTAATGGTGACATCTTGGAAATTCCATAATCTATAATAAACTAACCATTCTGTTGGAGAAGTTTCTTTGCTGGTTCTTCCGAGCACAGAGGCACTGATAAGTGATATTATTAGTGCGTTTGTACAAACAGTGTACGTGTAGTATACACGTACGTACGTACGTCACAGTGCAATACATGCATATGCAGTCGAGTCTAGTAATTACGTCACGATCACATCACCATGGTACCAGCACGCGCACAGCTAGCTAGCTGTGCGCGTTAATTTATTTATCCGACGCACGCATGCGCATTGGGTCTATCGTCAGAATTAATGCCTACTGGGCATGCGCAGAAGTCGTGACTGAAAGTTAAACAAGACTTGCGCAGAACTTAAACAGTTGTTTAGTTAGACGAGACTTAGACACGACTTCAGAATACGAAATTTAGTTAAACAGGACTTAGACACGACCTCGCGTCTAAGTCCTGTTTAAGTCTTGTCTAACTAAACAGTTGTTTAACTTTAGTCGTGGCTAAGTTAGACAAGACTTCAGAATACGGGCCTATGTTGTCAAACTGTCCGATTAGCGTCTGTGCTTGCAGACTACTATACCATGCTATTCAATTTGGGATGCATTTCTGTAAGCACTAAAATGTCTGAATCATACAACTACTCAGACTTGAATACTAGTACTATTGCTACGCACGATATATGCGTAAATGTTTTGTCAAACTGGCAAATCAGAGTCTGTGTTTGAAGACTACTATGCCATCGTTTACTCGTAGAACGCGAATCGTGCACACATGCGAATACATGTACATTTCGTATGGGAAGTAGCAGAGAAATCACAAGTCCACGCGCATGCGCACATGGGGTATTTGCCCTCTCGAGTACGGAAAAAAAATTCGCGAGAGGGGCAAATACCCCATGTGCGCATGCGCGTGGACTTGTGATTTCTCTGCTACTTCCCATACGAAATGTACATGTATTCGCATGTGTGCACGATTCGCGTTCTACGAGTAAACGATGGCATAGTAGTCTTCAAACACAGACTCTGATTTGCAAGTTTGACAAAACAATTACGCATATATCGTGCGTAGCAATAGTACTAGTATTCAAGTCTGAGTAGTTGTATGATTCAGACATTTTAGTGCTTACAGAAATGCATCCCAAATTGAATAGCATGGTATAGTAGTCTGCAAGCACAGACGCTAATCGGACAGTTTGACAACATAGTGTCTTGAGTAGTGCTTTATATTCAAATATGTGTAGTTTTATGATTCAGACCCTACTGGTGCGTGTATTGGAAAGGCATCTCAACTTGCAGAGTGGCATAGTAGTCTGCAAGCACAGACGCTAATCTGACAGTTTGACAAAATAGTGTTATTCAAGTCTGAGTAGTTTTATGATTCAGACCCTACTGGTGCGTGTATTGGAAATGCACCTCAACTTATAGAGTGGCATAGTAGTATGCAAGCACAGACTCTCCTTTGACAGTTTGACAGAATAATATAGGCCTATTGTGTATTGAGTAGTGCTTTTATTCAAGTTTTCGTAGTTTTCTGTGTTGTGCCACTGCTCTCTCACACTCTCTCTCTCTCTCTCTCTCTATCTCTCTCTCTTTCTCTCTCTCTAGCTCTCCCTCCAATATGCTCGCACTCTCTGTATTACTTTTATTTATAATCATGGTCTGCTGAGAGCCAGAAGGATGTTAACTCTTAACACAACGAATGCCCTTCTGGCTCTGAACAAACGATAGTAGGCCTATATATGATAAACCCACACACCATAAGGTCATTTATTGGCCTTCTCAAAACCGTCATTCTGTAATAATATTTCTAACTTTGGTCTAATAACTCTTTTGTCAGTGCAATCAATGGTCGAATGAATAATAAAATTGTGATTTTTATCTAGTTTCCGTCCTTTGTATTGATTTATTATGTTAAAATTGATAACAACATTTAGTATAAGTTACAAGTATCTCTTTTATTAAAGCACAAGCACACCCATACACGCCACACCACTTAATTTTAAATGTAGGCATGAATTAAAAAGTTATTAATTAGCATACAATCGTACATGAGCTCTACCATCAAATGAGTGTTTTTGACAATGATCAAACATAAATCAACAGTGCAGTAAAATATAAACATAGGCAAGTTTTTTAATTCTTTTAAATTACCTGGTAAAACATATTCTTAAAAATGACTTAAATGGTCTTTAGGATTGCAGGACACAAGAACACCCTGAAGAAGAAAAAAATTCATAGTAGTGCTTATTTGGGGAAAAATACCCCTCGCCGCCGCCCCCCCCAAAAAAAAAAATAAAAAAATGTCCATGCCCTAAATGTTCACACTGTCAGTCTTCAGTTTCTCTGATGTCCCTGCCCTGTCAACTCTTTAAATATATAGAGTGTCATCACAAATTAATGTGGTAGAGACCTTGACCATAATGTACAAATAACTGTGGTACTGAACTTGACCACATATAGTGCTTCTAAAAATACCTATGAAACAAAGTGATTGAGAATTGTTGAGGTGATCTATGAATCCTAGATTCAATTATGGAGCGTATGTTATTCAAATATCAAAATCTCATATGCAATAACACCAGGTCAATATTTACTCTTCCTTTTGACAATTTCATTGCCACCAGTCATTAACGGATAGCTTTCCCCTTAATCTATATACCTTTTGGGCATTTATAACAACAATTTCCCACAATTCACTGACATAATTTACAAATTATATTCAATCTTAAACTTTATCATATCTGCTAACACAGCAAGACTATCCTTTATTTAGCAAGTTGGTTGAGTTTGTAACAAATATTCAACAATTAAGTTCAGTCTAATCCATTAATGAAGTTGGAATTATGCAAACACCTTAGAAAAATGTTAATAAAATATTGTACGTCTAGTATGTACCATATAAACTCTGGCTCAAATTACGCGAAAGCTGTTCCTTTATGTATTGCCAAAACGTACTTTTTCCCTGCCTACTCGGTTATCTTGCCTGGTTACACAGAACACAACCAAGTGGTGGGATAGATCAGTACATAACAATGAATTATAGCACATACAAACATATCGTTTTATTTTACCCACCTGCGACCAGGGAAAAGATGGCTCTAATTCCTATTGAGACATGGTAATCAAGGCATTAATTGGCGCACAGATCGACTTGGTTTCAAATTAGGGAACTGTTACAAGACCTCTGTTCTATTGACTGAGCTATCAACAATACATGTACAATAAAAAGTCTTAAAGCCACAGTGAACCAGAAGCCCTGTAAAGCTCCACCTTGAGTATTAAACTTCCCATCTGTCCTGTTTCCTAACGTGCATTCTGATAAGAGTAGTCTTATAATATATGCCCAATTGTGGTTGTAAACAGTGTGTTTTACATGTGTTCATTGATTCACTCAACCATGCAGACTCTCTTATCAGCATAATCCCCTTATCAGGAGATTATAGTGTGTGTATTGACTTTATGTTGAATAAAGCATTGAAATATATATGTATTGTCAATAGTTATCTAAAAAGGCATATTTATTTATAAAAGTAATACAGAGAGTGCGAGCATACTGGAGGGAGGGCTAGAGAGAGAGAGAGAGAGAAAGAGAGAGAGATATGGAGAGAGAGGGAGAGAGAGAGAGAGTGTGAGAGAGCAGTGGCACAATACATAGGCCTACCATGGGGTCTGGAATCATTAAACTATACAAACTTGCATAAAATCACTACTCATCAATACACAATATATTATTATGTCCTTGCAGACTACTATACTACACTCTACACATTGAGATGCATTGCTAACGCACGCACCAGTAGGGTCTGAATCATACATCTACACATACTTGAATAAAGTACTTCTCAGCACACTACTAGTATGTTGTCAAACTGTCAGATTAGCGTCTGTGCTTGCAGACTACTATACCATTCTATACAAGTTGGCGACTTGAATAAAGTACTTCTCAGCACACTACTAGTATGTTGTCAAACTGTCAGATTAGCGTCTGTGCTTGCAGACTACTATACCATTCTATACAAGTTGCAATGTATTTCCATATGCACTACTGGGTCTGAATCATACAACTACACAGACTTGAATAAGCACATCGCGACACAGCCGCATATTGATTTGTCAAACTGTCAAATCAGAGTCTGCGTTTGAAGACTACTATGCCTTCGCGTACTCGTAGTGTGTACATGTACATTTTGTATGGGAAGTAGCAGAGAAATCCTAAGTCCACGCGCATGCGCACATGGGATTTTTGCTCTCTCGAGTACGGAAAAAAAAATCGCGACCAGGGATCCAGAGAGAATAGAGGGCTATTGGAGATGGGTATAGAAAATGACGAATACAGAACCTGTTAGAGTTGTACCGATGAACGCTCCCACACCAAAGATGATTTCAGTCGCGACAAGGATGGCAGGAAAAGATGAAAGAGGTGCTCGTTCTCTACATAGTACAACCATCAGAATATTCATTTCTCCGATCGTCAGCGCCGTCACGAACGAAGTAACGATCATCACTGCGAAATGCGGGAAGCATACGTCAGCAATCAGAGAAAGTGCATTGATGATTGTTAGCACCATGTGCCAGTCGTGAGCCGTGATGGACTTCGGCTTCAGGATCATACCACTTAAGCATCGCCCAATGAAGCAGGCTACGGCTGCAGTGTAGGCAAGGTAAAGAGCCCTAGAGGTAAGCAACCCTCGGCGGACAGCGCGCGGAATGAGGAAGGCGTGCCAGCCGGCGTCAACCATGGAGAAGATAGTGTATGCTGTCAGGATCGCAACGAGACATCTATCATCAGCAAGAAGCTTGTAAAGTGTTGAACAATTAGTCTTCGAGCACCTTGAATCATTATCTGACAGGACTGGGTATTCTTCATCTCTATTTATAAGTGCTTGTTGGCTTTGATCTGCTGTTTCTTGTTCACTGTTGTCGTTCACGTCATTCACAGACGGATTTTCCTGTTCACTTTGTGCAGCTGCTGTTTCGGTCAGGCCTTTATCACTGTTTACAAGAAGCACAAGGGGTATTATATTTGCCATGATGGCTCCGATGATCATGAGAGATCCTCTCCAATCATATATATTTTTCAGGTACTCGGCCAGCAGTGGGAAGACGCTCATACCTAGTGAATATCCCGATTTTCCGATGCCAAAGAGAAGATCAAATCTGTCTCCGCTTTGTTCACTTAGAGCTATTCCAAGAGTGATAGATATGGTGTTGATGCCCAAACCTAGAAATACAGGTGCAAGAATTAAAACCCCAAAAACAATATCAATTATTTAAAACAGCATCGACCATATGGATTGTCTAATGGGCCTTTGTGTAAGACTAAACAAATAGATAGGTTATAAACGTGGGGGAAATTAGTCTATTTTTGTCGACGCTCTCGGGATATGACTGCAGCAATTAAGAAGAAGAGTAGGTTCTAAATCTTACATGGTGATAGCCTTGAAAATTGAGATTGAAATAAAATCTCGACATTTCATCATTGAAGTAACAATTATGATATCACAGTACATTTAATTATGTCCACAATTGAATTGAATTTTATTGAATTGGTTTGGTTTATTGAGAAATAACATTAAACAAGCAGCTCGCAGGCTGAAAATGTTCAATTTACAAACAAGTTAAAAATATGAAGAGATATAAACATATACAAAACTAAAATACATATTGTAAGTCATTGTAAGTTGAAATCGAAATTGCAAAACAAAGTTATACGTTTAATGTAATAATATACTTTCATGTTGAAAGACCAAGACGGTGGGAAGGAGAGAATGGAGAAGAAACAAGGAAGTTGTCTGAGCGAAAGAGTTGAGAAAGTATTTAACAATTGCTAAACAAACATTTCTATTACAAAAATTGAAATTAAGCATTACAGAAAACCTATTGGATGAGAAAAAATTAAACCGTAAAAGTCAAAATGAGAGTCTCTATTCCGAATATAATCGTAATGACAGCATTCATCTAGATCGAGAAAGTTGTTCAAATAAGATTAGAATGAGTATTTAAATAACAATATAGTGTAATTTCGAATAAGATATTGCACATTACATTTGAGAAAAAGACCCAAGTAAAATAATTGGCAGGGGCATAAATTTGTATATATATTTTTTTTTTTAAAGGAACACTAATGAACTAATGAAATTGTAATGCAATCATTCATCTAAAACAAGAACAAAAAAAGATATTTGAATAACAATATTACATAATTTCGTATAAGATATTGCACATTATATTAGAGATAAAAAGCCCAAATTTATTATTTAGCAAGGGCATAAAATTGAAGTTAAAAGAAAAGAACACTAATGAACTTAATAAAATAATGAAACGATTTATAGATTCGCGTTAGGCAGTCTTATTGCAGAGGGCATTGTTGACGAGCGGTACCGAGCAGTCCTACACATGGGGGTATCCAAGTGGTGCGAGTAACGTAGACGCCGGGAGGATATTTCGCTGCGTAGGGGTGGAAGGAAGTCTCTATGCCTGGAAGAAGCCAACAGGCTCTTGGCAAAGGAGAGCAGCAACTGCTCATGTCGCTCGGACATGCGATTGATGCCAAGTGTTTCCAGAGCGTGCTCATAGGAGATGTACTGATCCCTCAGGATGATTCGACATATACGTTTTTGGATCCTCTCAATATCATTGATTTTATTTGTTGTTATGCTTGTAGACCACAATGGAGATGCATATTCTAATAATGGACGAATGTATGTGGAATATATATTCCCTTGGTCGTGCATCGGGACTGACGATTTCCGCAGACGACATATCATGAATATTCTCCTTCCAGCTCTTGAGACCACGTCGGAGATATGGCTATCCCATTTGAGATTCGACTGTATAAGAACGCCAAGCAGCTTCAGGCAATTCGTTTCCTCCATCGGTTGATTATTCAGACGTAAGCTCGGAGGATTCGCTCTGTTTTTGGAGAAGTCAAATGATAAGGTTTTACTTTTCTGAACTTTGAATTTCATGTCATTTTCCTTACTCCAACATGTCAGCTTGTTGAGATGATCCGCTAACGTCGAGACGCCAGAAGTGGAGCTGACCTCAAGAATGCTCAAATCGTCCACATATTTCCACCGTTGATCGAAATCCATCAGAGCGTCGTTTACCAGCGTTAGAAATATCAAAGGACCCAGGTTGGTCCCTTGAGGCACTCCGCATGTCAACTATAATTCTTCGGAGATACAGGAACCAACTCTGACTGCATGGGTTCGATCACTCAAGAAGCTAATTACAGTTGATAAGATTGCTTCATCAACACCATACTTGATGAGTTTGTGTATCACAACATTATGATTGACGCGGTCAAAGGCCTTTGAAAAATCTATCGTGCAGAGTGTAGCACATTTCCTAGGCTTGTCCAAGCCACGGAGGATGGTATCCATGAGGCTCACCAGTTGATCGTGCGAATGTCAAAGATAAATATTAAAGTCATGTTTTATTCAGGTTAATCAATTGTCAATCAATGTTAACGCTTGTGAATTTATTTTCATTAGATGCCATTCCTATTCGTTACACACGGTGGTCCTCCGAATGATACAGCATTCAAATTCGTCTGTGTGCAATTAATTCCAGGTACCTGAACTATTTTGTTCCGTACTCTATCCGTCTGTTGAATGACATCAAACATATATGATTTGCATTATTATTTTGTTTGATATTGGCTTGAAGAAAATGATCAAAAACTTATTTGTATTTATTATAGGACAATTATACTTGATCTCTTAAAATAGCCTTCTATTATCCAATGAAATGAAAAAGTATTTCTTGTATATATATTCACATGTCATAATATACTGATTTTGTATTGATTATTAGTTAATACTGCCTTTAATAAATATTCATATTGCATACATACTGTATTCATTTTTTGGTTTCGTTTACAGGAAAAAAAATTGTGGATTTATCGGAATAGGGTATTGCATTCCCCAGAAGAACATTGCATTTCATAACCTCATTGCATTTCCTCATGAACATTATGTGTGACTGACTAGGATATATACATGGTTATTTTTCCGCCATATAGAATATAATTTTGATAAATTATTTAGATTGTTAACTGTTGTAGTTTATTGTTTGCTTAATTGCAATATTTGATTGTAATGACATAATACATTTTAGCGAACTTTTCGAAAGTAGCTAAAAAAGGTTATTCCCAATCTGAACGAAGAAGTGTGAACCGAGCCCGCGTAGACCACACGCCGCGTGGTCAAGGGAGGGGGGTCGTGAAAGACTTTATTGGCGTCAGCAATAAAACCAGAAAGGTTCGCGCCATACTCCGCGTGCTCTCGGCTCGCTTCATTCTTTCTATGGTCTTCATGAGAGATAGTCAGATTCGTGAACAAACTTTTTAGAGAAATTTGAACAACTTTTTTAGTGAACCACACCATCTTCGCCCGGTGTTACACATACACGGAGTTTATCAGTTTATCACAACGAAGTGGGACATATTTTTACTTATTATTTTGCTTCGTATTTTCCATTGGGCGTATTTTGCTGGTGTGTTATAACTTTTGTGCATCTCGTGGGAGTCGACTCGTCGCCAACCATGCCCAAATCCAGGCAGAGGCCAGCAAGCCGTGTGAGGCGGAGTGCCGAAGTGGCACAGGTTGATGCTCCTCAGCTATCCGGTGCAGCAAGGGGCCGCAGGAGAGGACGACCACGGGGATCCACTAAGTCGAAGCCTATTGAGGTCGCAGGGGCATTCGAAGAGCACGACGAGGGGGTTTCAGCGTCAACGGCCGGCTTAATCAGGCCAACCCCTACTAGGTGATGGGTGTCGGCGATGGAAGTGCGAGCAGAGGCTGTCTACCTGGGGTCCGTACCGACGGGGAAGGCAGAATTCTACCCGGTGAGTCGTGGCCGCTTTGTTTAGAAAACGCGCAATTAAAAGGTCGGGAGGAAATGGGCGCGATTGAACCGTTTACTGCCCCTCCAACGGAGGCTTCTTCCCCTCCTGTTTTAAATACCACTCCCCATCTCCCCCAGCCAGGCCTGCCATACATGCGGCAAGGCATTAGTGGGGAGCTAGGATCCACCGTCCCCCAAGCTTTGCGCGAGCGAATTTGGAAGGGGGAATTTATCGAGCTGGGGCATATGCTCAAAGAAGGGTACCATACGTCAAATGATCTAACACTTGCGTTTGATCAGTCAAACGGGGGGTTTCACCTCCGCCCTCAATCTCGACCAATTTCAATCCGCTCGATTGAGCAGTGGACGAGCGCGATGTTGACCTTTGTGTCAATTTACACAGAGAGGCATGGTTCGCGGTCGCGAGAGCTGCTTAAGTACATGAACATAGTGAGGACGGCTGCGGCGTCCAACTACAATTGGCGCGAGTACGACATTCAGTTTCGGTTGCGCCAAGCCACTCGGCCTGAAGCGTCGTGGGGATCAGTCGACACGGAGCTCTGGTTGCTAGTGGCAACGGCGCAGCCCTTTCGCGGTTACGGGGCTGGCCCGTTCTCCGGCCCTGCCTGGCTCCCCCAAGGAGGTCAACAGCGACAGCGGCAGCCAGCCTTTCGGGGTGGGTGGAGCTCGGGTCAGCGCCGAGGAGGGGGTTCGGCCCCTAGCCGCCGTCAATCTAGGCCAGGCTTCTGCTTTGCCTTTAATGCAGCCGGAAAATGTGTTAAAGGGAAAAGCTGCCAATATTTGCATAAATGCATTAAATGCGAAGCCGCCTCCCATGGGGAGTTTGCCTGCAATAAGGGGCAAACTTCCGCCAGCAAGTAGAGTTTTAGCGCCGACTCCAATTATGTTAGTTCGCATGTTGCCTTTCCTTCGCACCTATGATAAGCATACAGAAGGAGAAAAGTTGATTGAGGGTTTTAAGAATGGGTTTTCGCTTGGGTTCTCTGGGGAGCGCGTGCCCATGTCTGCTAGGAATTTGAAATCGGCTTATGAATACCCCCAAATTATTCGGAGAAAAATCGAAAAAGAAGTACAGCTAGGGAGAATTGTAGGCCCGTTTTCTGCACCCCCCTTTGATAATTTTCGTTGCTCCCCTATAGGTTTAGTGCCAAAGCGCATAGAGGGTGAGTATCGGCTCATCCATCATTTATCTTCGCCTAAAGGCTCGTCAGTCAATGATTGCATAGATCGGGAGGAGTGCACTGTCAGATATTCGGACTTTGACGAGGCGGTCAAGTTAGTGGTCTCGCTCGGCCGTAATGCCTTCATGGGGAAATCAGATATCAAATCAGCATTTCGATTGTTGCCTGTGAATCCAGCTGATTTTGACCTCCTTGGTATGTGTTTCGACAGTCAGTTCTACTTCGACAGGTGTATGCCGATGGGTTGTTCGGTTTCCTGTGCAGTTTTTGAGAGGTTTAGTTCCTTCTTACAGGCCTGCTGTCGACGCATTGCGTCATCACAGGGCATCCTTCATTATCTCGACGATTTCTTTTTCGTGGGCAGGGCGGCTGACGAATGTGCCCACCTGATGCGGTGCTTTAGGGCAATGTGTGATCGATTTGGCATCCCTATTGCTGACGAGAAGACGGAGGGCCCAGTGCAGGTTATTACCTACTTGGGATTGGAGATCGACTCCACCGAATTGCAGGTGCGGGTGCCTAAGGAGAAACTGAGGGTCTTGCTAAGCATGGTGGATGATTTCGCGTCCAAGTCAAAGTTGACATTAAGGCAGTTGCAATCTCTTACGGGCAGTCTGAATTTTGTCTGTAAGGCTATAGGTCCTGGTAGGGCATTTCTCCGCAGACTAATCGACTTGACGAGAGGTGTGCACAAGGCCCACCATAGAATTCGGATTTCAAAAGGTGCCAAGGCTGACCTCTTGGCATGGAGGGAGTTCTTACTGCATTTCAATGGGACAGTTTGCTTCGGAGACAGCGTATGGAGGCGGAATGATTTCTTTCAATTTTACACGGATGCAGCAGGAAGCATCGGCTTTGGCATATATTTTGAGTCACGGTGGGCCCAGGCACGTTGGCCCGAGGAAGTACTTGATGCCCATTATTCAATTGGGTTTTTGGAATTGTTTCCAATTGTCGTAGGGGTAGCCATGTGGGGGAAGAGAATTTCAGGAAGGAAAGTGGTTTTCTGGTCGGATCAAACTTATAACAATAATAATAATTTTAATAATATTGATAACAATAATATTAATTATTGTGTTTGTAATTACTCAGAAAATATGAATAAGCATTGAATATAATGTAAATTTAGAGAAAACACCATTATGTAAATGTTAAAGTGCCATTTTTTTATTCTTTCTATACATTTACTCGTTTTATGGTGTATGTATCACGTTACATTTGCATTTTTTTGCGAATAATCCATGTAAACGCAACGAATTCCTTTTGAAACAATACATTTGAATTTAATTCAATTTAATTGAAACGAATTAAATATGTTTCGTACACATTCGTCGCATAGACAAGATATTGAAATACAACTCTCCTAAGCAAAAGGCCGACACCTCTTTTAAAAATACACATCTTTAATAAAAAAAAAGGTTTACTTTCATTAATACAATGAAGGACGCGGCGGCATATTTATTCGATTGTTCTTTGCCAGCGAAATGGGAGTATTACACAAGTATGGATTTATTATTAAGCAGAACATTAAATCGACCGAACATGATATTGATATAAGCTCTTGTAAAAAATATAAAATCAATTAACTGGTGGCATTGTATCGACATTATGTATTCGTTGGTCAAGAACAATTACTTAACGACCATCTACAACAACTTCAAAATAGAACTCTTCGTTGTGTATTAGAAGTGGATTGGTTGTATCCATTGTTTTTACAAAATTAAATGTCAAAAGACTTGTGGAGAGGTGACATGTACGCACTTTACGTATAATGTACACAATTGCACATGATATGCTACCAGAGAGTACATGTAACCAACTTGTATTGAGTAACAGTAATTATGTTTTAAAACATTCATATTTTAAAATCAAACTACCAACGGTTAAAACTAACTTTAAAAAGAGAAGTTTAGAATA
Source organism: Strongylocentrotus droebachiensis (assembly GCA_035222895.1). Classification (NCBI taxonomy): domain Eukaryota; kingdom Metazoa; phylum Echinodermata; class Echinoidea; order Camarodonta; family Strongylocentrotidae; genus Strongylocentrotus; species Strongylocentrotus droebachiensis. Next base: position 19,177 of record JAVYIG010002535.1, on the reverse strand, counting down.
GAGAGGAGCAAAACGATGGAATGAATTACCCAATGATGTAAAAGCTTTGAGCTTTCACATATTCAAACTCGACAGTAGAGTGAGAAAGTATTGTATTGGCTTCTTTTTTTCTCACAGTGCATATTGTTTTAATTAAGCTTCCTGTTCCGCCTCGTACATTACATTTTCCCGTCAAAGTACAGATGGGATAATCAAACAAAAGGTTGATTTGGGGGGAATCGTCGAAAAGTAGTGAGTCTTTTTCATTCCCTTTTTTTCTTCTTGAAAGATTATCATAGAAAAAGATTCCCCTGCAAAGAATGGCTCATAAAATGCCCTCAAATTCAATATGATGAGTAAAACCTGGAGGTTGTGGACCACACTTTCATGCCATATTATGGTGAAGCCCTATATGAGCAGTTTCGTGTACAGTGGGTTTGACTTTTAGCAAGACACTTTCTTATCATGTTGATTGTTCCAAAACCTTTCAGTATACACTTATCCTTACTGCTTCCTGATCAGCCTTTTTAAATAAGTTCCCCCTTTTCTTACTATGCAATCACATGACCAGAACTCACTTTATCTTGAAACGATCACACCAATTTTATTGTTGAAAAAAGGCACTTAATGCGAAAAGAATGTAATAACCACTTACCAGAAGCCGCGAGACAGATAGAAAGTTGTACACTGGTACCAACTAGTGATGATAAGATCAAACCAAAAGATGTTAAGATAGCTCCACCTATTATAAGAGGACGCTGTATCCCATGATTACGGTTCAAAATCGCCACAAAGGAACCTGTGATTAATCGTAAAGACAAAGTATATAATCTACCCATGTCTTTTAACAAAACATATCTTTCTCTCTCCCTCTCTGCTATGGTTACCTCTCGCCGTACTTTGGTTGCGTCTTGCAAAATTTCTAGTACTGTCAATAACACATGAGGTGAATGTACAACCCCCACGCTGAGAAAGTGCTGTTGCATGTGTTTCTACCAACCTTACATCAACATTTTGCCTACCGTAAATAAACTTTCTGCCAATCTTGCATGAACGAAATTACACAATATAAACATATCACACACAAGTTTTGTAAGGAGCACTTTTTATATTTTGTCCAACTCGTGATAAAATATTTAGCGGCGAACAAGCAGGGTTGGGGGGGGGGTATTGTTTTTGTTCGACGGGGTGGGGGGGAGGAGTGGAGAATATAGTGTGTACATTTTGTTATTAACACCCCCCCCCCCCCTTTGACTTTTGTTTTCCTGCGTTCGCGCCTGATCATTATAAATCAATTTTAGCATGTCACAAGTTAAAAAGAACTTTGATTTGATTGAAACTGAAATAAGGAAAACTAATTTTAAGATAGTAATTGATTGTGACATCTAGAAATGTAATATTATCTACTTAACATATCATAACATCATCAATTAGTAGTTCACTTAAATGTGGGGGAATCCTTCCTTGTTCAAAAGATTACATTTTTTTGTTGAAAGATTTAACGACAACTGATGTTTAACTTTATACAATAAAGCTATTTCATCATCGGCAAACAAGTAAAATTCATACACATCAGAAGCATGCACAATATCTTTTCACCAAATAAGGAATAGAGGGAATATTTGAAAGCAAGCGTTTACAGATATGTGCACATTTACATTGAAGTATGTGATTGCTTCATCTGTAATTGTTGTTATCACAAACATGTGTAAAAGATAAGATGAATTAAGGTATTTCAGATCTAGCATGTGTAAAAGATAAGATGAATTAAGGTATTTCAGATCTAGCACGTGTAAAAGATAAGATGAATTAGGTATTTCAGATCTAGCATGACTAGGTAAATGAAATTTGTGCCTACGTTTAAAGGCAGACGTTTAAACAGTGTGGCAGTTGTGATGATATTTAGTTTTAAGAAAAAGAATCCTTACACTATGGTATCCAGTACTGTTATGCAATGGATACTTGTTTGAAGAAAGAAATGTTTCGGAAATCATATTAGTTCTAAGTTAATATTGTTGAGTTAAAGGAACTCTTAATTCCCATAAAATCATAAAAGGATGAGTTCGTATCAGGACAATTAGCCCCTGGAAAATCACCCCATATTATTATCCTCCGGAAAATACCCCCAAGGACAATTACCCCCAGAAAATTACTCCCCGGTGAATTACCACCAGAGGACAATTAACCCCGAAGGACAAGTACCCCCGAGGACGATTACCCCCAGAGGACAACTACCCCCGAGGACAATTCACCCCCGAGGAAAATTTGAAATAGCGATGTTCCAGAGAAAGGTATTTCAATGCATTTTGAGACGCGCTGGACAATTTTTTTTTTTTTTTTTTGGGGGGGGGGGGGGGGGCGTAATTGTGATTGCGCAGTGGGTAGTCCTAGAACCGGATGAGTTTATTAAAAGATATTCAGTGAAGCTTCAATGGATTTGCTAGCGTGGCATATTAGGTGAAATTGTGTTCTGCTACCTGCACATGTGGTGCATACTGTATTCATATATTTGTTAACAGTTTCTGCTGATAAGTTCTTCCATAACTTTCAGTTTCGAGTGGGGAGGTGTGACGTGCATGTGTGCGCATAAATTTTAAGAGTTTTTTTTTTAAGTGCTCTTTTCAAGCGTAGCGTACCCGTACCATGCCGCGCTAGAAGGGTGCCACGGAAGACCACCTCCCGAGGTGGTCCAGAGCATGCAAAAGCGAACCATACCGTACCTCGACGAGCTCCTAAAGGCAAGTCGGTCTACAGCGTATATACCATACCGAAAGTGATCGAGAGCGCCAAATTACAACAGTATAGTATTAATGACTGTTTTGAGAGAAATGTTTGTTTTTATACGCTCAACGGAATGTTAAAATCGTGTTATTGCCCGAGGCGTGCCGAGGGCAATAGCCCAATTGTAACCTTCTCGAGAGCGTATAAAAACAACTATTTATCGAATATTAAAGGCACACTGTCCTACTTGTAGCTACTTGCTCCCTCTATATAGAAAACTTCCCAAATCGGTGCCTGTTGGTCCCCCATGATCCTCTTTTTCTTATGTTAAATGAGAGCTGAGTTGATGAGATGGCTCTCTGGGTGGTCTAATTCCTTCTAGCTGCAGTAGTAAAGCCTCCCTTTAAAGCAGTCATCAATACTTTTATATGCCGGAAAAAAGTGTCTACCTATGACACCACCTCGGCCTTTCTCTAGTTTATCTGCACAGTTTTTGTTTCATGAGTGTATCTTTGAGAGTTTATATCTAGTCTGACTATAAGATATTTTTAAAGTTTTTTTTTTTTTTTTTTTTTTTTGGGGGGGGGGGGGGGGGGGAGGCCCCTGTGAGGAATATGGAGAAAAACCTGCTCTTTGATATTTAGGCCATAACATTATGTTTTGGGTACCTAAGACATATCTTGATAACAAAGCCTCATACCCGCAAAGTATCATTATATTTTGATACCTAAAAAGAGATTTACTGTGATTCTACTACCCCATAAAATAGTTTAAAGCAGTCGTTTTGACTGTCTACAGTTGCCTTTACTTTTGCGCCATTTTGGAACAACTCCAGTGTTCCTGTATTATTTTGTGAGTATGATCAAATACCATATTTCACTGTAATGTTCATAGTGAGTTTTCTACACCAAACGAAATGTTCAGTCCAAACTTACCTTCTGAAATGCATAATATCACTGTCGATTTATAGATATTAAATAATTTGAATTTATTTGATTTTAAGTTATTCGCATTATTTTCATTCACCTGTTATGGATAATTGTATGTCAATCGTCCGAATGCATACATTAGTTTTGAATAGGTAGGAAACAAACTTAGCTATCCATACCTAACACAAAATAAGCAGCTTGTAACGATGAACTTCACAAAGACGTATGCATTAAATTTGATTACAATAACCAGATGGCATATTGCTTATACTATTTGTATGATTCCAAAACCTTACAATATTTATTCACACATTCTAATGTATTGGCAAATCTTTTTTGTTCAGTGTTCTACACAGATTCTTAATAATTAATTGACAATAATCTTAATTCACATGATTATAGGTTTGCTTTCTACATTTTCTGTCACTGTATGGCTTAGTAATCAAATGGAACAACATACCTGGCACAAACGAAAATGCTTCGAATATACCCAAGTCCCAAAGTAATACCCAAATCGGTGGCTGTGATTCCCAAGTCTCTGCGAAGTTCTGGAAAGTAAACCCCGATTGATTTTATCGTCGCAAGGAAGAAACAGGTCTGCAGAAACAAAGCAGGTACTATTTTCCATGGACCAATATGATAAGCCATCTTACGCTGTTTAGGAAAGCTGTGTCAACAGTTTTGTAAAATCGTGAACTGCCTGGATTCATTCACCAGTTACGAATACAGAATCATGTAACACAGACGACACGAAATACGCACACAGGCCAATGGAAATACATTATAAATACACAAGGGCTATATTAACCAAACGTGGGTGTTTCCATTTACTGTACCACTTCTTTCTGACCTACCTGACACACTTAATCTGACACACTTTTTTCCCATTCATTTTCTACACAGAGGCATTTTCAAGAGCCATGAGTTGTGATTGGCTTTTTTGCTAGTAAATATTCATGGTTATGCGAATTATTAAGAACGCGCGAACAGTGAACATATCCTTTGTTTTGGTCTTGCGAAAAATACGATCAACTTTTCAAAAAGTTCCTGAAAATGACACTTTGAGCGAGAATATGTTATAATGAGTTAGCTTTGTAATTTCTGAGGTATGCATCTTGGTTTGGTAATATTGAAATGTTATGAAACGGACGTATATTTGTTCTCAGGATCATGTTTTGAGGGGGTAACGGGGTTGATTTTTCCCCCAATGAAGGTGATCGCAGCCATTATGTTACTGCACGACTGCTAGCCTATAGCCACGGATGTGGGGCCGCAGCCGCTCCGCTCCACGCCGGTCAGCTGATCGACCTGCTGGGGCCTAATCATGCAACATGTGTCTGCATAGGACTTGTTTGTAGCATCATAATTAGAAGTTTAGCCGTAGGTCTAGGCCTACATTACCATGTGAAGAAACACTGTACAACTTCTACTAATGTAGGCCTAGACCTACGGCTAAACTTCTAATTCTGATGCTACAAACAAGTCCTATGCAGACACACATGTTGCATGATTAGGCCCCAGCAGGTCGATCAGCTGACCGGCGCGCCGGAGCGGCTGCGCGGAGCGGCTGCGGCCCGACAGCCGTGGCTAGGAGTCGCGATCTTAATAATTTGCATAACCATGAATATTTACTACCAAAAAAGCCAATCACAAATCATGGCTCTTGAAAATGCCTCTGTGTAGAAAGTGAATAGGAAAAAAGTGTGTCAGATTAAAGTGTGTCAGGTAGGTCAGAAAGAAGTGGTACAGTAAATGGAAACACCCACCAAACGTGCAATATTCCGAATGTCCCCAAAAGCACTGATCTGTGAAGTGCCTCTATTCGAATTATTTCAGAATGCGAACGACATATATTAGTTGTTGTTATGGAGAACAAGTAGTATGGCTCGACCTACATGGGCACACTTTATATATGCAACTTGTATTCTGACTATTGAAATACAAATATTCATAATAGGTGAATGAATTAATGGACCAGTTCACGGTTAAGCACATATTCGAAATGACCCCGAAAATCCACAGATCTTCAAAGCGTGTGTGTTTTTAGTCTGTACGGTTTGTGGGGTGTCCACGGCCGCCACGTTTTTCAAAAAACGTAGGGAGGGAGTGGCAAAGGCAGGGAGGAAGTCCCGGTAACGCACGTCACACGCACGGTGTAAGTACGTGGCCCGCACGCCACGCCTGGCCGTGATCGGTCGTGTGCATCGTCATTGCGCACGTGGTAAGGGCGTTGAACGTGCTTACAACGTGCTTACAACGTACGGTATCCGTGTATTTGCCACATTATCGTAAGGAGGATGTATTTACACGTGCTGATCACGTACGGTGTCCTTACTCACTCGCACGTTATAAGTGCATGCACGTGCGACGAACTCGGTGGGTTTTTCCGCTCGATGGCAGGGTATATATAGGACGACATTCCGATGTTCCCCAGAAGTCCCAGCTGCTGCTGCATCAATATGCCGCCCATACCACCGCATAGACTATATACTGCATAAGTCAGTGCGCACAACGTGCGTTGTAAGTGCGGAGCACGTGCTTACTCGGTGCGGTCCACGTGAGTTCTGCGTGCTTATTGGACAGTTGAACTGGGTAAGTGGCGAGTAAGCATGGACCACGCACTTATCACGTGCGCAGCACACACGTACTAAGTGCGCCTTCCGTAGAGCAAGTGACCTTGGGAAACAAATTTAAAAGACGCACGGAGTCAGTGCGTTGTGCGCACGTTGGCAGTACCGGGCACGCACGTCACACGCTGGGGTAAGTCGGTAGCCCGACCGCAGCCCGAACGGAGCGAAAGTTCCTCGTGCATAAGAGGTCCCACTTTGTACATTTTGAAATAATCACTCGTACAATGATGAAGGTGCTACATAATTATCCTTTGTTTCCCCTTTTCAAATAATACCACCTGCGTATCATGGAGTGATCTACTTGTGTATAAATGAATAATGACTACATCACTGTCATGAGCCCATATCATTATGAACATGACGGACAAAGGCAGAGGACAAAATAAACAGTTCCTCATTCTATCCTCAACAATTGCTGTGGTAGACAAAGGAACATCCCTTCACTGTTATTATGTAAACATGTGTAGAACATGTGAATATGCATGTGGCACATGCGCGGGGTTTACAGTGAGGCAATACATTTAACATTTAGCCTGACGGCATAGTCCAGTAGACGGTACCATATACCATGTACATGAGCTGGAAAAGTTGATATTAGTTGTATTACTTACAAATACAAATTGGTGTCATAAATGAATTCCTTGTCATAGAAAACCCTTGAAAAATCGTATTATCCATGTGTTCAGGCTTCCTGGATTGAGAGTAGCAACATTATTACAAATTGCACATATATGCTTATTAGATGATTATGGTAATATGGCTATTAAAAAAGTTGCCCAAGGTGGCCAAGCTGGCAACCAAGCTGAATTTAATTCAATATCCATTAGAAAACAAATCAAAGCAAACAACTTTTCCAGGTCTGAAAAACTTATACAGGACTAGTAGTGAAGTAATAACAGAAATAACTCAAGAGAATATGAAAAACAGGCACTGAAAATGGGTGAGATGTTATGGGACATCGTCTGCTTGTGCAAATCATGTCCATCCTGTGATCTCAAACATCTCAGCAGCGTTCGGAGAGTTCTTCAGGTGCTATTCCTGGGCTGTATTTAAGCGTTTTTTAATTTATAATAATCATTACCTCGAATGTTTCCAAGCATTAGTTAGTTAGTTTTTAAAATCAATGAATATCTACTTCAAGTGCTACATGGTTGTCTTAAAGATTTTTTTTTTTTGCTTGTTACTCTTTTACATATGAAAGAAACAGTTATAAAAAGGGGAAACATAGTGTCGTGTTGGGATCGGTGTATTGAGTTATTGGCAGTAGGAGAGGTACATAAATATAAAGAAGCAAGGAGAGGCTAGCAATTCTGGAGTCACATCAATAGTATTTATTATCTCCAAACCTTGGAGACTCAAATCGGTCACATCATACGAACTTCCACATGTATGTAAAACACAAGATGAAGAGAGAGCCAGCTAGAAAGAGGGTCTTGATCTAATGGTGATCAAAACTGAACCCCTCTCTAGAAAGCCAGAACATGTAATCTTTATCCAGAAGGATACAAGTAATATGAGGGTAGGTTACATTGTGTCAAAGGGACAAAGACATGAATGAGAGCCGCCAAGACAATGGACTACTCCGTAGTTTTATGTATGGGCTTAAACATAACAGTGGTGGTATTTCCTGCGAAGGAGATTATGGATGCACTTGGTCTTTCTATGGGGAAGGATTATAAAGATATAAAGTTGGCTTTTAAGTGCATCTCAAATATGAGGGTACTTTACTGGGTTTTGGGACGATACTACACAACATCCCCTTTCTTTGGAAAATGAGGCACTCATTCCTTATTAAACAGAACAATAAACAAAACCTAGTTAATAAAGCGAAACATGTGATTATTGTTCCAATTCCTCTTAAATCTCTCTCACACACATTTACAAATTAACTACATGAAAATGACTAATATTCTAATACAGACTATAGAAGCACAAACTGATAACACTTATAATAGTAACAATTATTGCTTAAGCACTGAGTCTATTCTAAACACATATACTAAAACGAAAAAATAGTGGAGACTATTATGCAAAATTGCAAATCAACAAATATTAACTAACCGTAATGTTTCAGTATTCAGGTTAACTCAAATAAAAATTATGCTCCTCATTCTTTTCTGTAAAATCAACTACACTAACCAACGAATGAGCAAAGTACGATCCAATGAATAAAGAACTCAATCAAATTGTTACTTTGTATCCAAATGAGTTTGATACTTAATTTCCGTAAGTATACGCCGTGATTATGATCACCTTTCAAGCTTATATATTATATGAAATATGAAAGCAACAGGTGCGCTCAAGGTAATGAAAGGAATGAAGTTCATGCTACAAGGCCTAATACTAATAGGAACATGGAAATGTAGTACAATCATATACCTATCCCATTATTAATCAAATATTCATATAATCATAAAACTCGTAAATAATGAATCAAAATCAATTAAACCTCAAACAGATATTTTCAAATTTGTCAATCAAAAGCGACGTAAGAATTAGAATGTAACAGCAATTATGATCAATTAACAGCTAATACAAATCTATTCCTATTCAGACAATACAATAAACAAATTCCTTTAAAACAAATCCAAACATAAGTCAGCCATCATTGACTTAATACCTATCAATTCACTAATATTTTATATGTTTCATAATGTGCCGGTCCGAAGTAAGTGTCATACTGCAAAGTGTCCTCTGAGTAGTCTGTTTGTCGCAAGTATATGGTCAGTAGTTAGTAATTTAGTGTCTTCTCAATCAGCCTCGTGGTAGTGAGAACAACAACAAATAGTTACAGTAATTTAATAAAACAAACTTCGTATCTATATGCACATGGTTTGTTCAGTTAACCAATATCGCAGAGACTAATCTTCATTTAAATTATGAAGTGAACTGACTATCTGTCAGTTTTATGCGTCATACTGCCTGCACTGGTAACTGCATCTATAACCCTGGGTGAATATTTAGATATTTCATTCATTAAACTAATTCCAACTCTATTAAAAATTGAACTACATTACAAAATATGAATACGAAACACAAAAAGATGATAGAATCAAAATAAAACACAATCACACAAAATCTGTCCATCTTTTAACTGCAGAAATGTTGCAGGTTTACAAAAGCCTCAAACAGTGATAAGCTAATTAATAGTTTAGACTAGCATGTGACATTACCCTTAAATCACAAATTATATTGTCTCACCTTTCCACTGCAAATTGGCAGGATTACGAAAGCCCTGAGCAATTGATCTAGTCTTAGACAAGCTTATATAGGGTGGTGATGTAATTTATTAAACTTCCAAGTCCTTTATCATGTTTAGCTATATAATGTGTCACCACAGTCGTACTTGTCTGGCCAGTTCATTTGGGTCAAGGTCAGTGAACAGAAAGAAAAGACAGCTAGTGCAAACTACGAATTTGTTGCAAATAAATTACGCAGATGCACATTATTAAAAGTATTAAAAAACAATTAACTAGCTACATGTAATTACTACGAATTTGTTGCAAATAAATTACGCAGATGTACATTATTAAAAGTATTAAAACAATTAACTACAACACTATCCTCTCTTACACACTCACTCACAAACTTGGAACACAAAATGATCACTTACCCAACTAGCAATCTGTCTGGTGTGTTAAAATTTAAAAACAGTGGATCATACATTAAGTATGAAGAAGAAAAAAGTAGAAAGTTCAGGTTGTAAAGTTATTGAGCAAAAAATACGGGTGTAGTGAAGTAACAGTGATCGAGGCATCGATGTCCTCATCATGGTCCTGGGTGCATGCTGTCAGTCGATGTCATGGGCGTGAATTGTTTGTCGGTGTCGTTCCTGGTCCGTTGTAACGTGGTCTGCTGTATATAGCTGGTGCATTGAAGTTTGTCGTCGTTGTCATCGTCTCCATCATCGTCGTCATCAGTCGACAGGTCACCATCGTCGAGGCCTTTGTCGACCTGCTCCATGATATAGGGATCAGGCTGTAGCTGTCGTCGTCATATTAAATGTTCACTTCAGTTGTCCTCCTCACAATCAGAATTAAGTAAGAATATATTACAAAACTGGGTCCTCCTCGATCTCTTATTGAAGAAAATTCTTCAAAGCCGGGTTCTCCTCGATCGCAATAATTAGTATATCAAGGAAAGCTTCTCTTAAATTAAAGCCGGGTCCTCCTCGATCGCAATAATTAGTATATCAAGGAAAGCTTCTTTTAAATTAAAGCCTGGTTCTGGGTTCTCGTCGATCTCAGTAAGTTTATTGAAGAAAAGTCTTCAAAGCCGGGTTCTCCACCATGTCGTGTTGGGATCGGTGTATTGAGTTATTGGCAGTAGGAGAGGTACATAAATATAAAGAAGCAAGGAGAGGCTAGCAATTCTGGAGTCACATCAATAGTATTTATTATCTCCAAACCTTGGAGACTCAAATCGGTCACATCATACGAACTTCCACATGTATGTAAAACACAAGATGAAGAGAGAGCCAGCTAGAAAGAGGGTCTTGATCTAATGGTGATCAAAACTGAACCCCTCTCTAGAAAGCCAGAACATGTAATCTTTATCCAGAAGGATACAAGTAATATGAGGGTAGGTTACATTGTGTCAAAGGGACAAAGACATGAATGAGAGCCGCCAAGACAATGGACTACTCCGTAGTTTTATGTATGGGCTTAAACATAACAGTGGTGGTATTTCCTGCGAAGGAGATTATGGATGCACTTGGTCTTTCTATGGGGAAGGATTATAAAGATATAAAGTTGGCTTTTAAGTGCATCTCAAATATGAGGGTACTTTACTGGGTTTTGGGACGATACTACACAACAATAGTGACCAAAAAAAAGAGAACAACAAAATTCTCTAAAAATATAATTCAAATGAAAGTAGTAAACCGTACTATTGTTCTACAAAGACAATTAATTAAATGTATTTTACAACTAACATATCTGGGTATGGGTTAACAACAACAAATTAATGTGATATATTCAACAACGATTCCAACCTACCTCTTTGACAAAGTTATTTCACACACCTTTAGTGTGGTACCGTATGTCACTAAAACAGCTCCCGTAGGATTTTTGTGCCAAAGTTATTTTTTTTGCTGTTTTGGCTTCAAAAGGGTCCCAATTGACCAAAAATGATGGGGTCCAAATTTTCAGACCCCTCCTTCATTTCCTGGGGGGTCCTAAACCGTGAGCCAGTGGGGGTCAACCTAGCTGGGAAGGAAACCAATTTTAATGTCCACAGATATAAAGATCGCATAGCTCCACATAACAAAAAATGACCGTCTGGCATGTTCTAAGTGGTGGGTGTGGCCAGGGGGACGCCCCCACCAAAAAATTGTCCCTTTTGACGACAAAATAGTATTATGTGAATAATATTTTAAGGAAACCTTGAACCACCATAAGTTTGGTGTCATATGAAAGAGAGTTAAATTATCTACATTTGGATACCAATTTCAAAGAATGTGGGATTAATTAACATCGCAAATTTAAGTAAAAAACATGATTTTTGTGATTTTTTTCGAAAAATTTAATTTTATCAAAAAACATTATTTCCATATATCAAAATTGGAGAATTGCATTTTGCATAACTTTCCTGGAATTTGCTTATGTACAACGACAAGATGCTGTGCGAGGGAGAGGTTTATATATCGTTTCAATAAAAAGTTATAGCATTCCAAAGTTATTGATTTGATTTTCACAAAAACAACATTTTTGCCCACATGTGTAATAACTGTATGCATATACGTGCATTAGTGTATTACGGACCTGTTTGGTGTGTTTACATCGAGTTTTAAAGATAACTTTAAACTAAAACCTCTAATCACCATGTATGCGGAGTATTGGTTACTTACAAGCATACGCATGTTTTCTTAGTAGTCAGGCAAAATAAACCATTAAACCAAATGTGGCGATATTATATTATATTCATGTTGATCGATGCACTAACTTGTCTTGGGCATTGGCAAGATTATGACAAGCGGCTGGAAGGGGCGGGGTGGGGGTGGGGGGGGGGGGGAGGCAACTGCCAATGTCCACATTTCCTGAAACATCCCATAGTACAGGAGAAGAACTTATCAATTGCACTCAGCGCTCTAAATCCTTTGAACTTTCTGCACTACTAAATGTCAAATCACGTTTGTCCAGTTAATATACCGATATACTGGCAAAAATCAGAGGAATGATCTACAATAAAGCACCTTTTTGGCTCAAAAATTATATTTCACACACTACATCACTTATTGAAATTGATATCAGAATGAAGGTATTTTAATTATCCATCTTTTGACACCAAATACATGGTGATTAGAGGTTTTAGTTCAAAGTTATCTTTAAAACTCGATGTTAACACACCAAACAGGTCCTTAATACACTAATGCACGTATAAGCATACAGTTATTACACATGTTGTATTGTTGCACAGTTTGTATTGGTTTGTCACGGTTTATGCTTCTTGGGAATGTGACGTACACAATATTACATATTAAACAATGATTCAACAAAGACTATAATTCAACGAGTCGACCTTTAAGTATTGACTTTAATATGAAAAGCAAAGTACCATACAATTTACAAAGGGTATGAATTCAACTTGACCTGTTGACCTTTACTCTTGATGTTGGTTGTATATTGAATTTAGTTTTGGGGAGAAATAAAAGTACGATTCACTATATTCGATCGGATAATACTTTGAGAGAGTTCATACCATGACCCCATTTAAGTAGTCTGTGATTTCATACTTAGGTCTGCTATGCGTCAAACAATTGTATATGTCATTAAAGTGGTATTCTTTATTAACATTCCAAATTCGTGTAAAATATCAATATCTTATTCATGTTTAGCATTGATACAGCATTTTCGTTCCTGTTCACGCTGTTTCAATTATGTACTGTTACAAACAAAAGTATCCACGTATAGTTTTGAACCTAAGAAAAAACATCGCGTGAGAAGAAACTTTTTGGTACTATTATAGTCGAAGATAAACTTTAAAAATACGTTTTTTTATGCAAGCTAATTTATTATTAAGTGTCAGGCATCATTATTCATCCTTGAATTCAGCCTATACAGTACTTTTGTATATGTGCTTTTGCAAAGGGACAATAATGAATCATAGGGAAAAAGGGACTATGCGTGACGTTACAATAACAAAACGCATAGTACCTTTTTTCCCTAGGGAAAAAAGGTACTATGCGTGACGTCATCAATAACAAATGAACTATTCCAATGTAGTCAACAGGAAACATCTTTTACAATAAAACTGTTCTTTTTCTTGTTGTGTACACTTCTAATGCAACAATCTTACGATAAGGGATATAAACATATATATACCATTAGAAAAAGAAAAAAAAAGTGGATCGAATAGTTAATCCCCGAGGAATTTCGTTGCCATACATAAATTAAGTTCACTTTTTTCATGTATTATTGTGTGTGGGATTGGTGTTTTCGATGTCGGGGGACATTTATGGACTCAAAACTTTGGAGTAACCAAGTCGTCAAATAGTAGAGATATTAGATAGAAGTAGAACACGAAAAGTCGAGAGCAAAAAATCCTGTCCACGCTCAGCGATGTTCTGGTTTTAAGTTCCCTTTTTCCAGGGGCTCACTAGTCCAGAATCTGGCCTATTTAATTATGATCTCCACCACACTTTCGAAGCAACTCCAGGGCTCCTGTGGTATTCTGTGGGTCCTAACCTTTATACCACTGTATTGTTTATTGTAGTTTTTCAACACCAAACGAACATTTAAACCCTACATATTTGTTCTGAAATGCATTACAAAACAAAACATTTGTTGGTACCTATAACATAACATTGATGGGTATTATATCTTCAATAGGGGATATCTGAATTCCGTTAATCTGTTATGTTAAATTCAACTCTGGATTATTGATTATTATAAATTATATATGCATACATAGGAGTAGTAGTAGTATAAGTAGTAGTAGAAGTAGTAGTAGAAGTAGTAGTAGAAGTAGTAGTAGTAGTAGTAGTAGTAGTAGTAGTCGTCGTCGTAGTAGTAGTAGTAGTAGTAGTAGTATTAGTAGTAGTAGTAGACTTTATTGGATAATTGTTTAGCACAGGGCTAATCTGCCCACAAGGTCCATTGCACATCAAATAAACAATAGTTTAATACATAAAATAACAGTCGACGACACAGTAAACAGAAGTTTACCACATACTGAAATAAGAAATACATTAATTGAATACAATGTGATACATAATTGACATTTAGCTGATTACGAAATACTTGCATATGATAAAAAAATTATAAACTATAAAATCATTTATCAAAGAAGGAAATGAAATTGTATACAAATTATGACATACGATGACACAACACTCATAATGCAGAACTAAGTTTCACACTGTTAATCCAACAGTGTTTATTAGGACACATAACATAAACTATATGATTTAAAGCATTCGCTTTTTTCTCTTCATTATGTTCAGTAAACAACTAGATTATTCATATCTGACCAAGATGTGTATTTGTAGTTTGTATTGGTTTGTCACGGTTTATGCCTCTTGGGAATGTGACGTACACAATATTACATCTAAAACAATGATTCAACAAAGAACATTATTCAACGAGTAGACCTTTCATTCTTGACTTATGAAAAGCAAAGTACCATACAATTTACGAAGGGTATGAATTCAACTTAAGTTTGTGAAAGAAGTTGGATTCGTTGATATATATATATATATCATATTCATTTCTTGTTGTTGACCTTTACCCTTGATGTTGGTTGTATATTGAATTTAGTTTTGGGGAGAAATAAAAGTACGATTCACTATATTCGATCAAATAATACTTTGAGAAAGTTCATACCATGACCCCATTTAACGCTAGTAGTCTGTGATTTCATATTTAGGTCTGCTATGCGTCAAACAATTGTATATGTCATTAAAGTGGTATTCTATATTAACATTTCAAATTCGTGTAAAATATCAATATCTTATTCATGTTTAGCATTGATACAGCATGTTAGTTCCTTTTCACGCTCTTTTAATTATGTACTGTTACAAACAAAAGTATCCACTTATAGTTTTGAATATGAGAATACTATCGCGTGAGAAGAAACTTTTTGGTACAATAGTCGGCGATAAACCTTAGAAATAGGATTTATTATTGTCCCTTTGCTAAAGCAAATATACAAAAGTACGGTATAGGCTGAATTCAAGGGTGACTAATGATGCATGAAACTTAATGGTATATTTTATACAAATATACAATGACACTCGAGCATCTAGCTGAAACTATTCGCATCGAAGGAACATCAACAAGTACTATTTTCCCCGAGGGCCATCGGCCCGAGAGAGAAAAGTGCTAACGATGTTCCGGCCTGAGTGCGAATAGTTTTAGCTCGTTCCGAGAATGAGTCATTTTATATTTGTTTTATATCCCTTCCATTTGTATTTTTCCTTGTACACTTCTGTAATAACATGAACCTTATACTCACATTCACATCTTACATTCAGATCGAAAAGAAATAAAGAAAATTGCACGGCTCAAATTAAACATTGAATGATGTAAGTATTGTTTAGCTGGCGCTATTGCATTAGTGTAGTGCAGTTATCGCACAGTGTAAATTGTATATGACTTGAGCGCCGTGACACCGCGGGAATTGACCGTGCGGAGGCATTTGAAATCATGTACGCGCTCGCTGGGAAAACGCATAGTTCACTTTTTCCCTAGGGAAAAAAGGGACTATGCGTGACGTCATCAATACAAAATGAACTATTCCGATGTAGTCGGCAGGAAACGTTTGTTATAGTAAAACTATTCTTTTTCTTGTTGTGTACAAATATAAAGCAACAATCTTACGATAAGTGATATAAAAATATATATACCATTCGAAAAAAAAAAAACAGTGGATCGAATAGTTAATCCCCGAGGAATTTCGTTGCCATACATAAATTAAGTTCACTTTTATTCATGTATTATTGTGTGTGGGATTGGTGTTATCGATGTCGGGGGACATTTATGGACTCAAAACTTTGTAAGTCGTCAAATAGTAGATATAATAGACAGAAGTAGAACACGAGAAGTCGAGAGCAAAATTTCCTGTCCACGCTCAGTGATGTTCTGGTCTCAAGTCCCCTATTGTCAGGGGCTAACTACTCCAGAATCTGGCCTATTGAATTGTGATCTCCACCACACTTTCGAAGCAAGTCCAGGGCTCCTGTGGTATTCAGTGGGTCCTTACTTATATGCCACTGTATTTTTTATTGTAGTTTTTCGACACCAAACGAACATTTAAACCCAAAATATTTGTCCTGAAATGCATTACAAAACAAAACATTTGTGGGCACCTAAAACATAACATTGAGGGGTTTTATATCTTCAATAGGGGATATCGGAATTCCGGATAGACGGTACACTGTCAAACCATTTTTTAGCCGGAGGACGGCTCGAGTTAGAATAGACGGTACACTGTCAAACAGTAAGGTATTACTACAAGGAATCCCACAGGGAAGTGTAATCAGCCCACTGCTATTTACATTCATGCTGAATGATCTTTATTATTTAAACAAAATAGCCAACATTTCTATATAATTATGCAGATGATATTTGTATATGGTTCTCTAGCCGAAACCTAAAATTTGCAATAAATAAAGTTCAAATGGCTTTGAAAGAGATAGGAAACTGGTGTAAAAGATGGGGCGTTTATGTCTCATCTTCAAAGTAAAAAACTGTCTTATTTGGTAGACGAGAAATAAAAGAAGTCAAGCTAAAGATTAATGATTGCTTTATTCCTCATTATAATTCACACAAATTCCTTTGAATCTGGTTTGACCACATATTAACCTGGGCTACTCATGTTGATTTTATTGTTGGAAATGCAAAAAAAGTCTGAATTTATTACGTTGTATAGCGTGTACGCAATGTGGATGCAACTCCCGAGTATTGATAATGGTATATAAAGGCCTTATCAGGCCTATTATAGATTATTGATGCGAAGCATATGGGTCAGCATCAAATACTCTTTTGAAGAAAAAAAATGATTCTCTCCGATACCAAGCTCTTAGGATTATCACTGGTGGATTACTCATGACACTAGCAGCGATTCAGGTCGAGTGCGGGGAGCCCCCCTCAGAGTTTCGTAGACAGGACGAGTCTTTGTTGACAAATACAAATTTTATTTGCAATCAAGAAAGGATAATCATCCAAAAAAATATATACTACACAATTGTTGGCAATACGAATGTAATAAATGGAAAGAGAATGAAGGTCCTCTCATCAATAGAGCCTGCACCTCAGAAACACCAAACCTAGAAAAAATAGGCAGATTGTATTCCTCACACTCCTCCTTGGCATTTTGTGAAACCAAACGTCTCATTCTGTATACATGATCAAATGAAAAAAATAAAGAATCGCCTTTAATACAGCAGTTAAACTGTG
Source organism: Strongylocentrotus droebachiensis (assembly GCA_035222895.1). Lineage (NCBI taxonomy): Eukaryota > Metazoa > Echinodermata > Echinoidea > Camarodonta > Strongylocentrotidae > Strongylocentrotus > Strongylocentrotus droebachiensis. Next base: position 1,522 of record JAVYIG010002535.1, on the reverse strand, counting down.
CATTGGAAAATATTTCAATAAAATGGAACAACCACTCAAAAATATATACAGATGGATCCAAACTTGATGATGGTCTAACAGGTGCAGCATTTTATATTCTAAAATTTAAGATAAGTAAAAGTTATAGAATAACCCCAGTAAATATTATGACTGCTGAACTGACAGCAATCGTCCTAGCATTACAATGGATAGAGGACTATCTCTCAGTTTCTGTGGTAATATTATCAGATTCCATGTCAGCCTTGCGGGCTATTAAAAACATGGACAAATCTAGTTTAGTTATATAAATATCGGAGAAATTGACACAATTTAGCGTTTGTGGTATAGACATACAGTTTGAGTGGATACCTGCACATTGTGACCTACTGGGAAACGAAAAAGAACACATAGATGTAACCTTACCACGGAATAGGTATGAATTAACTAACCACATGCGTCATTTTTATCAGCATTTATGGCAAAATCAGTGGGAAACAATAGACAAAGGCAGATTCTTATTTCAGATCCATCCATATATAACAAGACTTATTAACTTATCTGGTTTTTTGTAGAACAGATGAAAGATTATTACATCAAATGAGAATGGGAAAATGCAAATTAAACTTTACAAATTCAGTATTAATAAACATGAAAATGGCCTTTGTGATTTTTGTCATGAAACTGAAACAATCGAACATTATTTATTGGTGTGTAAGAAATATGTACGAGAGAGGAAAAGGTTGTTTTCTTGGTTGAAAATTAAAGATAAGATTTTAAAGGATTTACTAGGGAATGAAAATCATTTGCACACTATGTTGGCTTTCATAAAAGCTACAGGTAGATACCAATCATTATAGCTAACGAGTTATAACTAACTCTCTTGGAGAGGAAGGGAAGAGAAAGTATAGTTTAGCACTGCACAGTTGAACCCTATTATTATTAAAATACTCGCACCCTGTTCATGGTAGACACCTAAAATTATTGTCCGCACCATCGAATAAACGGAAGATGCACATTACATGATATCCACTTAAAGGTAAAGACCAGTAATGGTCATGCGATTGCATTGTGAAAGAAACGTTGTGGAATCGATCAGAAAAGGTTGATCATCTAGCATCTAGCATCTGCAAGGTTCTGGAATCGTCAAAATGATAAGAAATTTGGCCCATTCTTCGTAAAGTTACAAGCACTATACACAGAAAGAGGTATATGGGACTACCCTATCTCTCTCACCAGACCATGAGAGAATTAAATTTACCAAATATATGAATTAGTAGGCGGTTTCCCGGCAAATTTGTTATCATCATGTATTAGTCAAAACATATTCTTTCACATGATTGGTAATGAGAGCTTCCATTTCATTTTTTGAAATTGGGGCGTTGCCAATACTGGTCTTTACCTTTAAGAGAAAATGAAACAGCGCCATCTAATCATCAGTGATGAACAACTAAAACAAAACAAAACAGCACAGCAAGGCTGAAATAATCTGTTTAGATTGGTCAGCCTTAAAACCCAACAACAACAACAGTTAACAATAGTTTAC